>JANPWX010020209.1:20136-39821 GCA_024734555.1 Trochalopteron elliotii | reverse complement strand
GTATGCAGTTACCACCAGCAGGGAGGTAACAGAGTCTGGACCATTGCCCACCAACACCTCTGCACAGAAGGCTGAAGTAATAGCTTTGATCCGAGCCTTAGAGCTGGCAAAAGGGAAAGAAATTAACATCTATACAGACTCAAGGTATGCATTTGGGGTAGTCCATGCACACGGAGCCGTTTGGAAGGAGAGAGGACTATTAAACGCACAAAAGAAAAGCATTAAACATTCACAAGAAGTCCTGAAGCTGCTGGATGCTGTGCAGATACCTGAGAGGATAGCAATCATGCACATCAAAGCACATCAAAAGGTGAGCTCTGAATTGGAAGAAGGGAATATGCTGGTGGACAGAGAGGCAAAAGATGCAGCCAAAGGTGAGATACCCAACGAGCACTGATTCCAGATGGGAAAATTTCAATTGAATGTAAGCCAGTATACAATAAGAAAGATAAGAAACTTATTAAAGCAGAGAAAGCAAATTATAATCAAGAAGGGTGAGCCGTGACAGAGGAAGGGAAGCTTATAATACCCTCCTATTTGTTATGGTCATTAGTGCAAAGGGAACATGAGAAAACACATTGGGGAATAGACGCCCTGTATAGCTATTTGAGGGAAAGAATTATGGCCAGGAAGTTACAAGGTACAGTGATACAGGTAACCTGTCAGTGTAGTCTTTGCCTCCGAACTAATCCCAAGAATACTCCAAAGCCTAAAATGGGACAAATTGAGAAAGGCTGTGCACCTGGGCAACAATGGCAAATTGATTTTACAGAGCTGCCCAGGAAGGGAGGATATTGTTACCTATTGGTCTTAACTGATGCCTTTTCAGGACGGCCAGAAGCCTTTCCTGCCAGGATAGCTAAGGCCCGAGAAGTAACCAAAACACCTTAAAAAAATAATACCAAAGTTTGGAGTTCCAGCCACCATATCCTCAGATAAAGAGCCACACTTGATTTCAAAATTGTACAGCAAATAAGTAACCACCTGGGAACAGAGAAATTGAAAAATATGTGGCTGGAGTACATAATATACAACCTGGAGATTATGTATATGCTAAGTCCTTTGCAGAACCATAGTGGGAAAGACCATTCCAGGTGCTTCTTACTACCTTCACTGCAATCGAGATCAAAGAACAGAGAGCCTGGATCCATCACTCCCAAGTGAAGAAAACCCCAAAAAGAATCTGGAAAATCACACCAGGTGATAATGAACTGAAGCTGAAGCTCAGAACTCGGAACCACGAATAGATAGACTAATAGTTATTATAAACATTATGTGAGAAATTGTAATTATTGCAGTAATTACCTTAACCATAACAAGAGTCAATGCAACACCACGTAGGTACAATGTGACTGAGATAAACAAGTGTCAAGGAAGAGCTTATGACTCTTATTCTCGTAAGGCTTTAAATAAGGTGCTAAAAGTCACGAATGCAAGCTTATGGGAAAGAAGAAATGTTTGGAGATGTAAGTATGCATTTGTACAAGACAAGTTCCACGAGGCTTACCACCCACCCATGAGACAATTCAATTTGTGTGTTTGCAATTTTATTAAAATTAAAAGATGTGATTTTTCCTATTGAGCACCTGTAATACTGCCTGTGCCTATAGGAATGAATTTGACTTTAGTGGCTCAATTAGTGAAACATCCTGAATTAAGAAAAATCTTAATGGAAATTAGAAAAAAAGAAAAAACATTACCATCAAAAGGGTTTTTAACATCATTAGTGAGATGTGCTTTTGGGTAGTCTCCAACAGCAAGCGGTATACTAAATGCCTTAGTCCACCCTATAGTTGTGTTACTTATTTTGGTTAGTATAAGTTTAGTTTTATCTGTTGTGATACTTGTTTGGAATTGAAAGATGCTACAACAAGTAGCAGCCGTAACTTCACTATCAAAGTCGTATGGCTTAGTCTTGAAAAACACTAACTATATGGCTTAGATAGATAAGAAGAACTCTATATATTGAGTAAAAGAATTTACTCACTTTAAAGAAGAAATGGGGAATGAAACATTATTTTTTAAGAATTAAAGACTTTAGTTAAACTAGATATTGCTGAGGTAAGATAGATAAACTTCCCTCTATTAACAGAAGCCGGATTCAAGGAGCTGATAAATCATGAGGCCTGTTTATGTGTTCTGACTAATCAATAGACTCCAAGAATACAATACAACCATAAATCAAACAGTCCTGGAAAAACAGGATTCAGTTGTCACGTAGCACTAAAAGGTTAAAAAGTCAAAGTGAAGAAGACCCGTTTACTTCATCATTTTGAGACCCCACCCCATAAAAAAGACCACCGACCCATTTATAAAAAACAAACTACGCATGCTTAATGGCTTTTTGGCTAATTACCATATGGAGCAGGGAATGGGATGTACCAGAGCTATGAACATGTATTTGTGTTTTGGGTATTCAATACTCCTGTACATAAAAAGACCCTGTGATCATCTGTAAATTGTGGTGTGTATTTGGGAGCTATCCCGCATGCTGCCCGGCGTCGTAATAAACATACACTTTGTAACTTTAAACTGTTAGAGAGTCTTTGTCCGTTGTAGTTGGATATTGGTATTAAATCAATATCCATATTTTTAATAAATCACCCCCAGAAGTGTTTTTGACACTCGTGAATGGGAAAAGCTCGGAACACCGCTTTGGGAGGCGGTCAGTGATGTTTCAAAAGAAACGAAAGGTCTTAGTACAGTGTGGAAGGCAATTATTATGGTGTTTAAGCAATTGAAAGCAGAAAAAACAGCTGCGGCCGGAGCCGTTGCTGCCCTGAAACCAGACGATCCTGCAGCTGCATTTCCGACATTTGCACGGGACTTTTTCAGTGGGGACGAAACATTTATACCATCTCTACCCTCTGCCCCACCCGAGTGGGCGTGAAAGGCTCCACAGGCAGCTGCAAATAGTAATAATGCAGGGCAAGTGCCTGAACAACCAGAGCAAATGGAGGTAGAGGTCCAAGTACCTCCTCAGATACCAGGTCAACACATCGAGCATTCCCCTAAGGAGTTAACAGGAGTGCAAGGGGGGCAAACCCATCCTCCACTACCTCCTTCACAGGCTGAATCACCTCAGTTTAGCCTTAGAGGGAATTCAAATGCAAAGCGAGATTATTTGAATGGAGAGGGGCAGCTCCGCTTTGAAAAAGAGGAACGCCAGCAGCAAGAGAAAGAACAATCTGAACTCAGAGCCCTTGTTGATAGGCAAATGAAGGAAAGAGAAAAATTGAGATCACAGTTGCTAGACGAAAGGAAAAGGAGTGAAAAATTAATCGAAAGATCAGTTTACCATAGTCCCGATCCGGACCGTGATGGTTGGGGGTGTCGGCATGGTCCAGACCGGTCCCCTGGAGAGAACAGAGTGGAGGTTTACGCACCCTGCCACAGCCCACAGCTGAGAAGGAGGCACGGTTGCGGGCTGAGGACAGGCATTCTGGAATTCGAAGAATGACCGACCCTCTGAAAGGATCTCAAAGCCATCGAGGGGGAGGGACAAAAGAGGCCTCGATCGAGGGGGAAGGAGTCCGGAGCGAAGTTCTTATGACCCCGCTCGGCAGTGGAGAGGGATTACACGGGACGCATTAATTGAGGGAGATTTTGTTCCACACACATTCCCGGTAATCACTGCCCCTGGTAATCCAAATCAACGTCAGTGGGTAGCGCTGGATTGGAAACTTGTCCGTGAGGAGCAAAAGGCGGTAATGGAATATTGACTTACAAATCCATATGTTCAGACCTTATTAGACCACATTTTTTTCTAGCAGTTTAATGGTTCCGTTTGACTGCAGAAAGTTGGCAGACACCTTTTTAAAACCTACACAGAAATTGTTATGGGCAGCCGAGTGGGAACAGAAAATAGATGAAGCAGTAATGGAAAATCTTGGGCTCCAAGGGGACCCCTGACAATTTGCTGTCTGAGACATGCTGCTTGGAAAAGACCCGTTTTCTGACCCTCAAATGCAGGCATGGTTAAACACAGCAATCCTGCAACAGTCTCAGAAGTCAGCTCGAGAAGCCTTTCATGCAGTGCCTGATATGGGACTCCCAGCCCCAGCTTATACAAACATTAAGCAAGAGGCAAAAGAGACCTTTATGATTTTTTTAGATCGCCTTAGAAATGCCCTTGCTAGAGTCCCAGGACTGACTCCAGAAGGTGTTTAAAGGTGTTCTTGGAATGCAGTTAGCTGTGGAAAATGCAAATCCCGCCTGTAAGGGAATTTTGCAGACACTCCCACGTACAGCCGGGTTGGTAGAAATGGTAGAAGCCTGCTCACAGGTTGGAACTGCGGAAGAAGAGGCTACATACATGGCTGAAACCATGGCAACCGCTCTCAAGCCGCTGGTACAGTGAGAAAAAAGTGCCAACTCCAGGTTCTTCAATTGCGGTAAAACTGGGCACTTCAAAAAGCAGCGCAAGAGTCAGGCATGAAGAAAACGAAGGCAACAGAGACATCGATTGGTTTCCCAGGAAACTGCGACAGATGTGGCAAGTTTGGTGACCGAGCTGACGAATGCCGACCAAGACGCAGTAAAGACGGAACGGCGCTGGGAAACGGGAAGCAGAGCATGAATGGGGGACGCGCAATGACATAAATGCACCCCCAGAACCAGGCGGCTGCCTGGACATCCTCACCTCAGCCACATTGGGAAGTGCCGGAGTGGATGTGGAAATAGTCATAGAGGTCAGTCTGAACGATACTGATGTGCAGGTTGTTCCATCAACTGCAAATGGACCCCTGGGACATGGACTTGGTGCTTTGCTGATAGGGAGATCATCCACATCAAAGCAAGGCATTTTTCTTCTGCCTGGACTAAGTGATGCAGATTATTTAGGTAATATTGATATCATGGTACAAACATTGAGACCATCTGTTCATATTCCAAAAGGTACCAGACTGGCTCAGCTGATTCCTTTTAAGGGTCAGGTTCCTAGACAAGGGGTCATGCAAAGTGGGGAGGGAAGGTTTGGATCAACAGGAACTCCTCAGGTGATGTTTACTGTACCCTTGTCAAATGCAAAACCAATTAAACCTATTACCTTTTAGCACCCCGATGGAGGAACTCTGACAACGAAAGAAGGACTGTTAGACACAGGTTCAAAAGTCACCATTGTGCCCTTGTTTGCACGGCCTACATGGCCCCTGAGCACCCTCAGAACACCAGTTAGGGGGTGGGGGGAGTGCAAATGACTCGATTCAGTGAAACACTCTTAACAGTGTGGATTGACAATGAAGCACATATTTTTGCCCAGGTGAAACATGAATAATGAATACAACAAGCTGGCTACTGGGAAGAGATGCATTGAGTCAGAGGGGTTACCATCTCACTAATGAGGGTTTTTAGCTGCGACCATTGGGGGCGGCCAATCCTAAACTTGAAATGGTTAACAGAAACCCATACATGGATTGATCAATTGTCACTGTCCAGGCAGTGTTACAGAATTAATTGATGAGCAAATTGAAGAAAGGGCATATAATACCCTCTACGAGCCCCTGGAATATGCCCATTTTTACAATTCCTAAAAAATGAGGAAAATGGAGGTTATTACATGACCTTCGAGCCATTAATTCTGTACTGCAGGATTTGGGACCCTTGCCAGCTGGTCTACCCTCACCATCACTGTTACGTGTTAATTGGCAACTATTAATTATTGATTTGAAAGATTGCTTTTCTACGATTCCTTTGCATGAGGATGACAGTGAGAAATTTGCCTTTTCAGTGCCATCTATCAACAAAGCAGAACCAGCAAAGAGGTATCAATGGGTGCAATTGCCTCAGGGGATGCACCACTCGCCCGTGATGTGCCAACTGTATGTTGCCTGGGGGCCGGCCCCACTGAGGAAACAACACCCACAGTATCTTATCTATCATTATATGGATGATATTTTGATAGCAGGAGAACGCCTTGATGCAGCAAATTTGCTACCTGTCTTACAGCAGCAGTTGCAATTGGCAGGCCTTCAAATTGCCCCTGAAAAGGTTCAATAACAGCCCCCATGGAAATATTTAGGAATGATTATTACTGAAGCTCAAATTCAGTCCCAAAAATTAACTATTTGTACAGAAATTCAGATTTTAACAGATGCTCAGAAATTAACTGGAGACATACAGTGGATTTGTACCACTTGTGGTATGACTAATGAAGATCTTGAGCCCCGATGCCATTATTGAAAGTGGGGAATCAGGAAAATTTGCTGCGTGAATTAACTGAAAAACAATAAAAGGCATTGACTCAAATTGCCACTAAATCGGGTAATTCCTTTGCAGATCACTGATCACCTGCTTTGCCATTGTCCGTAGCTGTGCTGAATAAAGATGCACATGTGGTGGCTATATTAATGCAGTGGGACAACCAAGCTAAACAACCGTTGAAAATCTTGAAATGGGTGCTTTTACCATACAATTTGAACAAAACCTTGACTACAAGAATGGAGGCTATGGCAAAAATCATAATCAAGGCACGAAAACGGACACCGGAAATCACAGGGGTGGAATCCCAAACTATTCTTCTTCTGCGAAAAAAAGATTACTTGCAATGGTCATTGCAGAATTCTGACACTTTACAATGGGTATTGTTAATTTTTCTAGGTCTTGTCAGTATTCATTTTCCTCCTCATAAACTTTTTTCTTTGCATCAACAGGTCAAAGAATTACCTTGGCTATCAAGGCAACCTGTAGAAGGCCTCACGGTTTTTACTAATGCCAGTCAAAAAATTCCAAAGCAGGTCTGACTTGGCAGGATAAAGGCAAATGGCTCAGCGAAATCCTTGAGGGTCCAGGAGATTCTTTACAGATTCTTGAGTTATGCACAGTAATCCGAGTATTTGAAAAATGGCCAAATGATCCTGTTAACATTGTTTCTGATTCTCTCTGTGTAGTAGGTGCTGTCGACCACATGGAGTGAGCATTATTGAAAGAAATTCAAAACCAACGCCTGTGGCAAGTCTTTAGACAATTGTAGCAGTTACTTAATTCTTGCAAACAGGATTATTTCATTACCCATATAAGGAGTCATTCCGGCTTGACAGAAGGTCTGGCCTTGGGAAACGAGAAGGCTGACCAATTAGTAGCACCACTTTGGATCTCTGCCTCTCCTAACATTGCTAAGTTCAGTCTTAAGAAGGTCTCCTGAGTTTTTCCACCAAGGTGCAAAGGTGCTACACAAACAATTTGGAATATCATTACAGGATGTTCAAGGAATTGTCACGACTTGTCTGCAACATCAGGGTATGTTTGGGTGATTGGGTCCTTGAGTGTGGAAACCCTGCAGCCCCTCAACATAATACCCAGACCATAGTTACCTGCCCAGCCTGAGAGAGGGACTTCCCAATGGTGCTCTGTACACATGGTTTGCCCCGGTTCCTCCCCGCCCTAATGCCCCTGGCCCTTGGTGTCTCCTCTCCTTGGTGTGTCTCCATTTGTTGTGGGACCCGGTGACCGGCCCTGTCTCTCCTATGGGATACTGACCTTACCTGCCCTTTGCTCTGCCCCCATACCTCAAGGTCATTGGCTGCTGAACCCCATAGTTAAGTAGGCACAAGCAGATGCCTCACGCTTTTGGCTCTTGGTCTACCTTTGGCTCCTGGAAATAAACCCGCTGGAACTGACCTGGTGTCAAGGCCTTCTGCCTCTCCTAGCTGTGCTAGCTGCGTGGTCTGTGTAGATGTATGAGCTTGACTGCTTTGCATGAGTTTCCCTGTCGCCCTGAATTTTCCTGCTTTTCAGTGTTTGCAGTTTGTAGTGGAGATTCTCACGCAGCTTCATGTAAACTATGTATATATTTAGAACTTATCTACTTTGTTTACACATTTCTCCTCTCAGAGGAGAAATATGATTGATGGTGATGTTCACCAATGAGGTCAAGAAAGTGGCAACCTGTGTAGCCAATCTTTTGCCTTCTGGCCAAAATGTATAAAAGGATGGAGTCAGAAAATTAAAATAGAAGCTTTTCCTGCCTGACCTTCTGTGTCTGCCTCGTCCTTCGTGTGTCTGAAACTGGCACAATTGGTGACCCCTGACCTGTGACAAACTGCAGCCTGTTGTGTGTCTGAGGTAATAAGTGGTAAGAGATAGTGAACTCTACCTCTTCCTCAGATGATGCCCTTGTGTTGGACCTTTGGCTTGAGGTCCTTGAGAGAGAGGGAGCCTCCATTCCTGGAGGGGACTTCCAAGAATTGTTTTATTATGCTAGAACCCATGGTTTTTTCTGCAGCCTTCAGGCAGCCTTTTCTATAGCAGAATGGCATTTTCTCGGTGAACACCTGCTTCAGTTCTTCACTGCCAATTGCAGTGTGGATCTTCTGAGGTTGCTAGCAACTTGGAAGCAGCTGGAAGGGGTGCTGCGCAACTCGCAGCCCCCCAGTTCTGGGGATTCAAAGTGATAGGATAGGGTTGAAATGATTTCTAAAGGCATAAGAATAAGAGCTAGCTTCACTGTAACCAGGGGTGATTTTCATGGTATTGTTCTAATCCAACCAACTATAACTTGCCTAGGCGATTGGGGGGGGAAGGGGAATGCATATAATACTTAGGCCTAAAATAAAGTTAGATGTTCTTTAGTAAGTTAAGGTGAACCTGTACCCATATTATAATCATTGATAAATTACCTTATTGTTAATTGTAAGCATCTGGTAACTAAATATGATTATTATCTAAAACACAAATCACGGGGATCTTAAACTCAAATCATAAGAGTCTTAAACACGAATCCTAAAAAACTGATTGTTCTAAATTCATGCTTGGGTAGAATCAATAGAACAATGGGGTTTAATGTTTAACATGTATACTTATGTAATAAGAAAGTATAAAACTGTGTCTATTTTTGAACTTCTGGTGGAGTCAAGATTTGGGTCGTCAGACCCCTGACTCCCAGAGCTCTCCAATAAAGCACCGCATACAATCATTCTGTGACTGTGTGTTTCTTCCTACGCTAACAAAAGGATGGCTCTAGCCTGGAATCGTCTCCCAGGCTAGGTGCCAGGGGGGATGGTGGAGTCTTGTCTCCTGTTCCCGCACTGCGGACGCGGGGCTGGTTTGCAGGGGTTTTAGGCCCCTCCTGCACCCACGCGCTGTCTGTGGGACCACCGACTCCCACCCCATGCAGGTGCAGAAGTGAGGAAAGCCTGCCCTCCCTCAGCTCAGCCGCTGAGGTGGGCGTGGGGTCCGTGGAATGGACCCCGCCTGTACCCAGACCATGCAGGCCTTTGAGTGCGGGAGATCTCGGGGCTTGCAGAAGCCCTGAGGGGCTGGCATGCTGGCCCACCTGGCTCCCGTGCCGAGGAGGCACGGCGGCGGTGGCGGTGGGGGGTCGATTCCCCCGCATCCCTCCCCCCGTGCTTTCCTGGCACTGGAAGCGCCAAAAGTGCGTTTGGACCGGGGAGGAGGGGTGATCACAGCGGACTGCCCCCACTGTGGACTTGCCATGAGATATTCCATGGAGGAGGACAGAGCAGATTCTGGGGCACCGCGCTGGGTGGCCCCTGCCCCGCACAGCGTGGATGCGTGGACCGCGCGCAGCTCTGGGCGGCTGGCCGAGAGTGAGAGACCCGCTCTGCAGCGGGGCGGGGACCGCCCTCCCTCAGGGTCCGGGTGGCCGGAGGAATTTTCCCCGTGCTTTTGTCTCCCCCCAAACTGCCCGCGTCTTTGAAAGCGGCGCTTGGCAGTGCCGCGGCGCCGTGGGACATGCCCCTGCCAGCACTGCGCTCTCCCCCCGCTCCCCCCACAAAGAGCCAGGGCAGCGCTGCGCGCTGCACTCTGCCACCATCACCCAGGCAAAGGCGGCTGCCCGCTTCATCGTGTTCCCTTTTCCAGAAGGGGACGGCAGGACGCAGCCTCCGTGTTGGAAGACGGTCCAGCCGCGGGACCACACACAGTTCTGGGATGACGTCCGAGCCAAGGCTGATGCAGTGGGTGGCCATGTCTTGGCACGGCGCCCCCTGCAGGGTAGGGATGGATTCCCTGGCTCTACAGGTGCTGCGAGACAGGCTCTCGCCCCTGTCCCTGTGAAGTCATGGGACAGGATTTGGAGGACGATGATGCCTAGCTGGGCTGTCTGCAAGCTTTCCCTGTGGTTCGGGAAGCTGGCTGCAAGAAACATGCGGTTCGCAGAGAGGCTGACAGCTTCAGCTGATCGACAGGTTTCAATTCCAGAATGTTGTTGCTCAAGACATTGGTGAGGAGCAACTGCACTGCAGAGTGCAGGAAGGTCACTGAGGCCCTGCTGGGTGATCCTTCATTTTTGCAAATGGCCAAGGCCTATGTGAGAATGGGCACCACAGGTTCTAAGGTGGTGGCCCTGCAGCCAACCTGGAAGAGGCAGAGGGGTGGGAAACAGGCAAATGCTCGGGCCGGCAAGAAAAAAGGGTCAAAGGTGCAAGAGAGCACCATTCCTTTGTTTCTCTGTGGACGGTGTGGAAGGCCAAATCACATGGCCAATGCTTGTAAGGCAACGCTTCATGTGAATGGCCAGCCTCTTATCAGGCTCGGGAAATGGGCAGTGGAGTGCAAAGAGGCAGCATGCTCAGACACGAGTGTCTTCCCAGTCCCCAGACCCGATGGAAATCTGCTAGGCAAGTTCAGTTCCCACACCCACCCGCCCATGTCACTGTCCCTGAAGGGGCCAGAATTGTTTCTTTTGTGTTTTTTGAGTCTTCTGTTCGTAGGACAAAGAGCTGGTGGCGAGAAGGAGGCTGCTCTGAAGTTACTGGGCTGCCTCAAGTTCACTGGACTGTTGTTCTGGTCAGAGACTGTCCTGAAACAATTTCTGTCCTGTCTGTCCCTGCAGCAGACATTGCAAGTCTCTCCTTTGCTGCTTGGCAACCTGCAATGGACTCTCTTTCAAGGGAAATTCATCGCCCTTCGTGACTTGGTTCGGGAGCTGTTGAACCAGGACCATCTGAAACCTTCAGCCAGTCCCTGGAATGCTCCTGTTTTCTGCATCGAAAAGAACTCTGGGACTTGGAGGTTGTTACAAGACCTCCAAAAAGTTAATGCCATGGTGGAATGCATGGGGATGTTGCAGGCTGATATGCCATTGCCACCATGCTCCCAGAGGAATGGCCGATCCTCATTGTGAATCTGAAAGATTGTTTTCTTGTGATTCATTTGCATCCTACAGGTATCACTGGCTGATGGAATGATGCATGGTATGCATGGTCCAATTCCTTGCACATTTCGGACTGGGTCATTCTGCCCCATCAGCCGCAAAAGACGGCCAATCACTTTGTTTGAGCTCATTGCTCGATTGATAATTAAATGTAGGCAACAGTGCTTGCAGTGATGGGTGCGGATTTCACAAAATTCATACTCTCACTATTATGGGAGAAACGTGATTGGAGCTTTGCAAGCAGTGTTTCTCTGCAAAATGCTCTGAAAATTTTTCAGGGCAGATTGCTTGTCATCTGCCCAGCCATGAGCTCTTGCAAGTGGCAAAATTCTTTAAAAATACCCAGGAACCAGTGCAAGGACCCACTGTCTTTACAGACGGAACGGGCCACTGTTGCTTGGAAGAATGGATTTGAGGGGCAAGTTTTGGAAGGTCATGAGGATGGGGCAGCCCAATTGGTTGAATTGAGGGCTGCTGTCATGGCATTTCCAAAGTTTTCCCAGGAACCTTTCGATTTAATCACGGATTCCATTTCTGTGGCCAACATGGCACAGCAGTTGGGTCATTCAATTTTGAAGGGAGTCAGCAATGTTGCTTTGTTTCATTTGATGAAGAACCTTTGTTGTGCCACCGAGGCCTGGTTCTTCAAAAACAAAAACGGGGAATGCAGGGTGAAACCCCGCACAGTCAATTGGCAAAGCTTTGCATGCCATCAAGCACCTTACTGGTGCTGAATTTTATTACCCTGTCATGTTGAAAGCAGGAAACTGTGACCAAATGAAGGTCAAAAAGTGGAGGAACCACTGAGTGATCACTCTGACGGCCCTTCCACGAGAAGAAATTGAACATGGTTAATTTTCTTTTTTCTTTTCTTTTTTCAATGGTAAAAGCATGAGATGTCGCCCTGAATTTTCCTGCTTTCCAGTGTTTGCAGTTTGTAGTGGAGATTCTCACACAGCTTCATGTAAACTATGTATATATTTAGAACTTATCTATTTTGTTTACATATTTCTCCGCTCAGAGGAGAAATATGATTGATGGTGATGTTCACAAATCGGGCCAAGAAGGTGGTGACCTGTGTAGCCAATCTTTTGCCTTCTGGCCAAAATGTATAAAAGATGGAGTCAGAAAATTAAAATAGAAGCTTTTCCTGCCTGACCTTCTGTGTCTGCCTCATCCTTCGTGTGTCTGAAATTGCCACACTTCTCCTCCCCGTGCGGTGACACCAGGGGGACACCATGGGTCAGCTCTTGAAGGCACTGCGGGGTCACGGTGGTTCCTGAAGGCCCCTCGATGTGACAGCTGGGGGTCCCGGGATGCTGCAATGACAATTTGGGGGGTGGGTGCTCATTTGGGGGTTTCCAAGGTGGGTCATGAAGTCCCCTCCTATCGAGACAAAGTCATTCCCCAGCCTGTGCCTCGGTTTCCCTCTCTCTCTGAAGGGACTATCAGGAGCTGATGTTCTAGAATTGGGTTTATTTTGGGGGCTTTTGGGGTTGGGGCTACTGCGATGGCGTGGTGGGCCAGTGGGGTGGGCCAGGATGTGTCCATGCTGGTGGTCCTCTGGGCTGGGGCAGGCCAGGCTGGATCCAGACCAGAGTCCAGCTGGAATCCACGGCTCTGGTGTCCATCTGGACCAGTGTCCAGCCAGAGAGGGTTCCATGGCTCTGGTGTCCATCTGGACCAGTGTCCAACCTCTCTTGGCCCCATCCATCCCAGGCTCCCCAGCTGGGGCTGCTTCTCATTGCAGAGTGGACAAGATCCACAGTCAGTCCCAAGATGACCCCAAAGCCCCTCCCACCAACCTCACCAGGCCACCCACGCCAAGCCCTGGGGCCACCAATGTCCCCTCGAAGCTGGGTCAGCTCTGGATCGCCTGGAAGAGGAGATCCACAGTCCCAGTCCGGGGACTCGAGGGCATCCAGAATGGTGAGCACAGAGTCCATGTGGTGTGGAGGGACACAGCTGGGGGCATGTTTGGGGGAACAGGGGGTGGGGAGTGAGGGTTGGAGGGGGAGGGATGCACTCAAAAATTTGTCAAAGTCGAGGGGAGGGCACTCAAAATTGGGGGAAATGATGGGAAAAGAGGGAAAGAATCCAAAATCAGAAGGGACCCAAAACAGGGGGAAAGGATCCAAAATGGTGGGGAGGAAGGACCCAAAAACAGAGGATGAAGGGCGTCATGGGATGTCATGGAGTGTCACGGTGTTGTGGAATGCCCCTACGTGTGATGGGGCAGGTAGTGTCCTGCTCAGTGTCAGGAGCAGTCACGGAAGCATCCTGAAGGACACAGGGACACCCAGTGGGACACGGGACACCTCGAGTGACACAGCCCCGGGACCTCGGGGACTTTGGCCACACCAGGGGCAGGGGACAGGAAGATAGGGGAAGGGGACAGGGACTCAGAGGGGGGACAAGGACACACAGGCCAGGACAGGAACGCACAGAGGAGTGACTGGGAGCCACAGCGGGGCATGGGGACATACAAGGGGAGGGGACACGATGCCACCAGGACACACATCAGGGGACAATGTCATCATAGCTGTCGGAATGCTGCCAACAGGATGCCTCCGATGGCACTCAGCGCTGGGCCACGTGACCCCCTGGGTGACACTGACCCTTGCCCTGTCCCCAGCCTGTTCCCTGGTGACTATTGCTGGCTTCCAGGTCACTTGTCCCCAGCTGAACAAGTTCCCCATCCCACCCTGGTGGCGGGTGACATTCGGCTGGGACACCACGGTGGTGACAGTGGGACGTGGTGGCAGGAACTGCATCAGGCAGCACTTCACCGTGGCTGAGATGAAGGTGCTGGTGGCACTGTGGTGGCACAGGTGATGGCAAAAAGCATTGATGCTGTTCTAGTTCACGTCCCAATCCATGTCCCCGATGTCCCCACCCATGTTCATGTCCCCCACATGGCCCCATCCAGGTCATTGTCCCCATCCATGTCCCTCATGCCCCCACCATAGACTATGTTATCCTATGCCCCCACCCATGTCATTGTCCCCAGTGTCCCCATCCATGCCTTAGTTCAACATCTTTATTTTTCCTCCAGTTTCAGGACTTTCAAAGGGATGAACAGCAATCTTTTCATTTCAAGGCCAAAACAAAAGGATTTATGTGTCTCTGCTGGCAGAGCATCCACATGCTTGGGTCGGTGGGAAGAACCTTTTTTGAGGGTGGGAACCCCATTTTTTGGAGGGATTTCAACCCCACTGTCTCCAAAACCGTGGGTTTTGCCCCAGTCCATCCCTGTTTGCTGTGAAAAGATGCCCATAGGCCAGAGAGAATTGAAACGATGGATTTATGTTGGAGAAGCATCCTGAAGGACATACCTCCAAGGCTATGCAGCGTTACTTGATGCCACCAGAAGACACAAAAAGTGAGATTTTTCTGGTGTCAGAAGTGGAAAATTGGGCTTTCCACAATGGATTTCTGATGTTGGTCTGTGGATGTGTCCAGGAGCACACGGGGAGCCAGGAGGATGTGGATTCCCCATCCAGGTGTCTTCCCAACAGGGATCACCGGCACCATGGATCACCGGGGCTCTGCCCACTGGGGGTCACTGGGGATCATCCAGCCCAGATCCTCCCATGGGGGATGGAGCAGGAGCAGCGCACAAAGCTCTTCCTGGACTCGGGGCACTCACAGGACTTCCCTTAGTGGTGCCTCTGTTGGTGTCTGTTCAAGTAAGAGCTCTGTGAGAAGCTCTTCCCACACTTGGGACACACATAGGGCCTCTATACAACGTGGTTGAGGCAAGAACAGAAGCAGATGATGAAGAAAGAAAGTATGCACAGTGTTGGGTGCAATGCTGGGAGGAAATTGAAGTATACCGAGTGTGCCAAGAGAACAAAGAAACAAAACTAGAAAAATCTCATAGTCGATGGGATCCATTAGAGTATTTACTCCCTCCGCCCCCTCCAACTCCTTCTCTTCCCCCACCCCCTGCTCCTCCGATGACCCTCCCATTGCGTCTGCCCTCCCAGACACCTTTCTCAACGGTATACTCCCCCTCCCCAGTCCTCGCACCTATACCTTCCTCAACCTCTTTCCCTCCTTCTTCCCTAGAAGGGCGAGCTACAGATACATTGGTCATCACAGGGCCAAAATCTCACCCGGAAACTCCGAATGGTAATGCAAAGTCTCCCACAAGAGAAAGAGCACACCCAACTGTGATAGGACTCACAGACACAAGCGAGACACCGCAGACTTCCATGGCTTCCAGTCACTTCTCTAGTTTCCCCATCTTCCCCTGTGCTACCCTTGAAAAGCCCCACATCATTAACCATAACCATTTCCCTACCCTTGCTATCTCTTTTTCATGCCAGTCCCTCAGATTCCTGATCTGATGCTTCTAGTCTCACAGTACTAACAAATCAGACAGACCTCACCGGTGTTAATGTAAGTGGACAAACCCTAGACTCGGAAAACGGTATGGCCTCAAGGCTAGAGATACCCAGGCTACAAGGTCTGTATTTGGGCACTTGGTCAAGAGTGAGCAATAACTCCCAGACTGAAGGAACTCAGCTGTTCCCATTATAAGAAGTCCCCATGGGAGGGACGAGAGGAAGGATAGGTTTTGTAAATGCCCCTCTGATGGCTTCAGAGGTAAGATCATTTAAAAAGGAAATTAGGCCTTTGATGGAGGACCCAGTTGGAATCTCCCAGCAATTAGACCAGTTCCTAGGACCCAGTATTTATATCTGGGAGGAGATAAACTCTATCCTATAACCATCCTATTCTCCTCCGAAGAAGTACAAATGATAAGAATAGCAGGAGTGAAAATATGGGAGCGAGAAAACCATTTAGGACCCCCTGGAGAACACAAACTGCCACTAGTAGACCTGGGGAACTGGGACCTAAACGATGAAACCAAAAGACAAAGTATGAAGGAATATCGTAATCTAATAGTTAGGGGCATCAAAGAGGCAGTACCTAGAACAAATAACATTAAGTTAGCTTTTGACTGCCATCAGGGCAAAGAAGAGTCCCCAGTAGATTGGTTAAATAGATTGAAAAAGAATTTTCAATTATATTCAGGTTTAGACACTGAGAGCCCTCAGGGACAAGCGGTTCTTAAAGTTCAATGTGTCACAAGATCTTGGCAGGACATTAGGGAGAAACTTGAAAAATTAGAAGACTGGCAAGATCGAGGAATTAATGACTTATTAAAAGAAGCCCAAAATATCTATCTCAGGAGGGATGAAGAGAAGACAAAGGTAAAAGCTAAAATCTACATGGTGGCAGCATGAGAAACTAATGGAAGGGAACCAGGGGAGTTAGAGAAAGAGCCAAGTAGGAAGAAGACAGAAGGGAGGAAACGGATGGAAAGATGTTTTTATTGTGAAGAAAGGGGTCATATAAAAGCCCAAAGTAAGGCATGGGAGAAAGATCAGAAACAATACCAAGAATTACAAGAAGATTAGGGATGTCAGGGGCTCTACACCCTGGGTACATACAATCCTTGGAAATCGGAGCCCTTGATAAATTTGGAATTGAGACCCCAGGGGGAAGAATTTGAGTTTCTGGTAGACACGGGTTTGGACAAAAGTATTACAAAGTTACCAAAAGGATGTAAGATTGGAAAGAAAATGTGTTGAGTAATGGCAGCCAAAGGAGAGCCTTTTAAAGCTCCCGTTATAGAAGATGTTATTATAAAGGGAAACTCTGGGAAAACTGTAAATGAATTGTTGCTTTTAACTCGGGTAAACTGTAATTTATTAGGATGCGATTTATGAGTTAAATTACAGCTAGGAATAGTGCCAGAAGGGGACCACATGGTGGTATGAATGATGAAATTGACAGAAGAAGAAGAAATTGGAATTAAATCCAAAGTTTGGGCAGATGGCAAGAATTGGGGATTGCTAGATATCCCTCTAATAGAAATAAAACTCTGACCTATGGCTCCAAGGGTACAAATCAAGCAATATCCTATTTCATTAGACGGGAAGAAAGGTGTCTCTTCTATCATCAAAAAATTAATCCAGGGTGGTATTTTAGAAAAATGCAAGTCACCGTACAAAACTCCAGTTTTGGCCATACAGAAGCCCCATGGAACTTACCACCTGGTACAGGATTTGAGAGAAATAAACAAAAGTACAATAACCAGATTTCTGGTGGTACCCAATCCCTACACCCTGCTGGGAAGAATAACCCCAGAGCATAGATGGTTTAGTGTCGTTGACCTGAAGGATGCTTTCTGGGCCTGCCAACTGGCAGAGGGGAGTCGTGACTTCTTTGCTTTTGAATGGGAAGAAAAATTACAACTACAATGGACCTGTCTACCTCAGGGGTTCACAGAATCCCTGAACCTCTTTGGGCAGGCCCTAGAAGACTTGTTGAGCCAATACTCTGAGGAGGGGAAACAATATAATGCAGTATGTTGATGATATCCTCGTGTCTGGAGAAGAAAGGAAGAACACTTGGGGAGCCATGGTGGATCTGCTCAACTTCTTGGGGGAAAGGGGGCTAAAGGTCTCAAAAAAAAAGTTACAGTTTGTCAAAAATGAAGTAAAATATTTGGGACACATAATTGGAGGAGGGTATCAAAAATTATGTCCAGAAAGAATACAAGGAATCATTCAAATATCCCCTCCCAAGACAAAATGAGATATCTGGAAATTACTGGGCTTAATTGGTTACTGTAAATTATGGATTGATGAATACACCTAATCAGTAAAGTTTTTAGACAAAAAGCTAGGGGAATCAGAAAAATAAATTGGACAGATAAGGATGCTAAATAATTTGAGATCCTAAAAGAAAAATTGGCCTGAGCCCCTGTACTAAGCTTGGCAGATCCAGAGCGGCCTTTCTACCTGTTTACAAATGCAGAAGGGAGTGTAGCTTATGGAGTTCTGACTCAAGATTGGTGTGATTATCAGAAGCCTGTAGCTTACCTCTCCAAACTTCTTGACCCAGTGGTCAGAGATTGGCCCCAATGCCTTCTAGTTGTGGCAGTAACAGTAACTGAGATTGAAGAGAGCCAAAAAATTGCCTTGGGGGGAAAGCTGAAAATCCACACACCCCTGATCTTAAGACACTACTAACCCGAAAGGTGGGACAGTGGTTGTCTGATAGCCGGTTGCTAACTTCTGAACTAGAGTTATTGGATGGAGAAAAGGGGCTGCAGCTCCTTGCCAGGGCCGGCGCTGGGGCAGCTCCCACCGGGCTCCCGGGACAGCAGGGACAGCAGCCCAGGGAACGCCTGGGACTGGGCCAGGCCGCCTCCGGGCCCGAGAGCAGCAAAAGCTCCTTCCCCTGCAGGGGAAGCTGGCCCACTGACCAGGCTCCCCAGGGAACGCCAGCAGCCTCGAGGCTGCCGCAGCTCCACCAGCCTTTGCACACCCCTCCCTGCCATGCCCAGCCTGCCCTTGCCCGCACTCCATCATCCCTCTGCCTCCCTCTCAGCTCAGCCCCTTCTGCCCTTCTCACCTTGGCCTCGGCCTGTGTCTCCACTCCGGGGGCTGCCGCACCTCTGGCCGCTTGGGCCAGCAGCAGGGCAGCCCCAACGTTCTAATGCTCCCCTCTCTCTGTGACACCACAGCGCTTGCAGCCCCAACATTCCATGCCTGGAGACGCTCCAAGGGAAGCGCCTGCACCTGCGGCCACTCAGCACCACCCACTGGCCCCTGAGCAGCCCAGGCCTGGGCCCCTGAACACTCCTCTGCACACAGCTCCCACAAGCTCCTTTGGCCTACCTCCACAGTGCCACAGGCAAGTGGCAGCTACTGTTACAACAGCTCTGCCCAGAGCTGACAGGGAGGGGCACGTTCCTTAAGAAAAAGAAACAAAATCCCCAAGAAAGAAAACGCTCGGCCCCCAGCACAGCTGCTCCCTCTCTCCCTCACTAGCTTCACCTGCACACACACAGCCCCTGAGCCTGCAAGCAATCAGCATTCCTCAGCCACATCTGCAGCAAAAGCAGCTTGAGGACAGCCCTGCAGCAGCACTTTTCTCATCCCACTGAAAAAGGCCCCCTGGCAGCCAGCTCTCGGGCCCTTGCAAAGGCCCAGGCCCAGGGCCTCAGCCCACAGGGGACAAAAGGCCTCTCAAGTGGCCACCCCTGGCACCTCAAGCCTGCTCCCAGGCTGCTTCACACACAGCATTCTTCTGAAGGACCGCGCAAGGCTGACACTCAGCTCTGCCTTCTCCAGCCTCCATGTTCTCCAGCTGCCTGCCAGATGAAATTTAGGCCCTGCTCCTGTGCCACAATCCCTCCTGGCCCAGGCCACAGCGCCAGCAAGGTCCTGCCGTGCCCGGGCTTTGCCACAGCCACACCAATAACTCCTGCCTCAGGCTCACCTTTCCTGCTCAGCCACACCCCCCCGTGCCCCAGCAGCAGGAAATTGTCCCATCTGCCTGCTACCGGTGCCGGCAAAGCCCGCACCTGGGCAGCGCAGCCGCTGCCAATTTGCTGTATCTCCACTCCTGGCACTGGCAAATTACCACATCTGGGCACTGCCACTGCCAGCAAACATCAGATTTCAGGCTCCAGCCGCTGCTGACCACTTGACCTGGATTCATTCTTTCTTTCTTTCTTTCTTTCTTTCTTTCTTTCTTTCTTTCTTTC
>JANPWX010020209.1:0-10169 GCA_024734555.1 Trochalopteron elliotii | reverse complement strand
TTGAGGTGTCGCGGTTTGGCCGCGGCCCAAGGGTGGCAGCTCCCCGGGGGCTGCGGCTCCTTGCCAGGGCCGGCGCTGGGGCACCTCCCACTGGGGTCCCGGGACAGCAGGGACAGCAGCCCAGGGAACGCCTGGGACAGGGCCAGGCCGCCTCCGGGCCCGAGAGCAGCAAAAGCTCCTTCCCCTGCAGGGGAAGCTGGGCCACTGACCAGGCTCCTCAGGGAACGCTCGCAGCCCCAAGGCTGCCGCAGCTCCAGGAGTTTTGAACACCCCTCTCAGTGTCGCCCTGAATTTTCCTGGTTTCCAGTGTTTGCAGTTTGTAGTCGAGGTTCTCACACAGTTTCTTATAAACTACGTAGGTATTTAGAACTTATCTCTCTTTTTTACATATTTCTTCTCACAGAGGTGGAATGTGATTGATGCTGATGTTCACCAATGAGGTCAAGAAGGTGGCGACTTGTTTGGCCAATCTTTTCCTTCTGGTCAGAATGTATATAAGAATGGAGTCAGATAATTAAAATAGAGGATCTTTCCCTTGACCTGCTGTGCCTGCCTCGTTCTTCGTGTGCCTGAAACTGTGGCACTCCCAGGGATCCCCATGCTGCTGTTGCCAGGACATTTGTCACTACCTTCAGGACAAGTTCAGATGTGTTTCATGGGCTCTTTTTGAGACTCCTGGAACCATTCTGGACACATATTCATATTCCCATATGTCTTTTCCTTCCCAAGCAGTTGCATTTGTAACCTTCAACATCTGCCCCAAAAACCTACTGGTGTGAAATCATAAGCTTTTCCTTGACGCCTATACATACCTGTCACATTTTATGTGTGCGGTGTTTCCTTAGCTCCAGCCATGGCTATAACAATGGTTGCAAAGGCTGCAATTCTCCAAACTATGCCTGTTTGATTCTCCCTAACAACTACAAATCCTTCTCTTCTTCAAAAGTTATTGAGCTATTCTAACATTTTACACACACCCTATTCACTTTCCCAAATAAGCTTCAATTTTAGTTCATTGTCATGCGGTGTGGCTCTCCAGATTCCTTCAGGAGCCTTCTTCACTTGGGTGTGATGAATCCTGGCATTTTGCTCTCTGATCTTGATTGCAGTACAGGTGGTGAGGAGCACTCGGAATGGTCCTTCCCACTGGTGTTCCAGAGTCTTTTCTGCAAAAGTCTTAACATATACATAATCCCCCGCCTGTATGTTATGTACTGGCCCATCAAGTTCTCTGCTTGGAGCCTCAGCCACATGTTTCTCAATTTCTCTAAGTTGTTTGTTTAGGGCCACCGTATACCTGTGTAGGGTTTCTTCCCCTACTTGGGTAGGTGTTGTTCCTTCTTGACCCCATATGGTCTTCTATGCAATATCTCAAAAGGACTTCATTTTTCTTTTGTCCTTGGCTTGGTCCGAATTCATAATAATGCTGATGGAAGAGCTTGAGGCCAAGGTAACTTTGCTTTTTTTCCCAATATTATAATTTGCTTCTTAATCAGATGGTTCATTTTCTCCACCTGGCCACTTGACTGAGGATGATACGGGGTATGAAGTTCCCAGTCTATGCCTAGCTGGTGAATAATTTGCTGCACAATTTTTGAAATAAAATTTGGCCCCCTGTCTGAAGACATTATGGCTGGGACTCCAAAATACGGTATTTCCTGTAACAATGCTTTGGTTATTTCTTGTGCTTTGGCAGTTCTGGTAGGGAAAGCTCCTGGCCACCCTGAAGAGTTATCTGTTAACACCAATAGGTATCAAAACCCTACCCATAATGGGTAGTTCTGAAAAATCAATTTGCCATTGCTGCCCAGGTTCATAACCTTTCCCAATTTGTCCAAGCTTTGGTGTAGGAATATTGTTGGGATTTGTTTGGAGGCAAAGGCTACATTGGCGAGTCACTTGATTACTGTATTTTGCAAATTTCTGGCTATGATTCTGTCCTTCAAATAGTTATACAGAGGGTCTATTCCCCAATGCATTTTCCCATGTTCTTCTTTCACTAATGACCATAGCATGTAAGAGGCAATCAGAAGGCTTCCTTTCCCTTCATCTGTGATAGGCCACACCTCCTAGTTATAACTTCCATTTTCTTTCTCAATTAGCCTCTTGTCCTTTTTTCTATACCTTGGCTTACCTTCAATAGAAATTTGTCCATCTGCAGTAAAGGCTGCCTCAACTGTCTCAATAATAACTTCACCTTTAGCTGCTTCTTTTGCCCTTCTGTCCATCAGCTCATTTCTTTGATGTGCATGATGGCTACTTTTTCAGGTAGTTGGACTGGCTCCAATAGTATTATTATCTCCTGACCATGTTTAATATTTTTCCCTTGTGAGATCAACAGTTGTCTTTCTTTCCAGATGGCTCCATGAGCATGAACCACCCCAAATGCATACCTTGAATTGGTATAAATATGAATTTTCTTTCCCTTTGCCAGTTCTAAAGCCTGGGTTAAGGCAATTTTTTCAGCCTTATGTGCAGAGGTATTGGTTGGTAATGGTCCAGACTCTATTACTTCTCTGCTCATGGTGACTACATACCCAGCATGTCTTTTTCCACTGATCACATAGCTGCTTCCATCAGTAAACCAAGTCTCAGTGTCCTTGGGAGGGATATCCTTCAGATCTGGGTGACTGAAGAAGGTGGCTTTGATGGTCTCCAGGCAATCATGGATCACCGGTTCTCCTGTACCCTCACTGACAGAGGAAGCTGGGTTCACAAGATTAGTTACCACGATTTATACATCATCTTCTTCTACCATTATGTCTTGGTATTTCAGTCATCTCTGTGGGAAAAGCTAGTGTCTACCTTTTACCTCCAGGACTGCAGACACTGTGTGGGACACTGGCACAGTCATCTTCTGGCCTAGGGTAAATTTGTGTGCTTCCTGAATATTCATTACCACTGCAGCAGCGCCTCTGAGGCACCCTGGCCATCCCTTGGCTGCTGCATCCAGCTGCTTGGAAAAGCAGGTGATTGCCCTGTGATATGGGCCCAGGTCTTGTGCCAGTATTCCCAAAGCAATCCTGTGCTTTTTGTGAGAAAACAAAAAGGATGGTTTACTCATGTCTGGAAGTCCTGGGCTGGAGCTGACATGAGGGCCTTCTTTAGCTGGTCAAAGGTTCGTGGTGCTTCTTTTGTCCACTGCAGGTCTCTGTTTCTTTCTGTAATCAAGGCATAGAGGGGATTGACTGACAGTCCACAATTGTAAATCCAGTCTACATCACCCTGTCATCCCCAAAAAGGTTCTCAGTTCCTTTACTGTCTGGGGTTTTGGGGTCTGGCATGTTGCTTCCTTGCGATCCTGCCCTAAGGTTCTTTGTCCAGCACTGACCTCGTAGCCCAGGTAGAAAACAGTTTGCTTCACTATCTGAGCTTTCTTCTGGGATACTTGATACCTTCGCAGAGCCAAAAAGTTTAGGAGGCTTACCACCCAATCCATTCATGTCTCTTGGGTTTGAGTAGCTATCAGGAGGTCCTCTACATACTGTAACAACTGTTCTTCTCCTGAGGGGACCTCCCAGGATTCCAAATCTTTTGCAAGTTGTTCTCCAAATATTGTGGGAGAGTTTTTGAATCCTTGGGATAAAACTATCCATGTGAGTTGGGTTTTGCACCCACTCTTGGGCCTTTCCCATTCAAATGCAAAAATTCTCTGGCTGGCTTCATGGAGAGGAAGGCAAAAGAAAACATCTTTCAAATCTAAAATGGTAAGCAAAATTAGTTCAGATGTTAAATGGGTTAATAATGTGTCGGGGTTGGCAACTGGGTGTAAATTCTCAGTTCTTATTAACAGCCCACAAATCCTGTACTACTCAGTATGATCCATCAGGCTTTTTAACAGGTAAAATAAGAGTATTAAAATCAGACTGACACTCTTTTAATAGCCCTATCTGCAAAAAGTTTTCAATTACTTGACTAATCCCTTCTCTATCTTCCTTTTTTAAAGGAATACTGTTTAACTCTAACTGGTTGTTTTCCTTCCTTAAGTTTAATTTGCACTGGAGGTGCATTCTTTGCCCTCCCTGGTATGTTAGAAGTCCATACCCCAGGAAATACCTGATCCATTATTTTTCTGCTAATCTCTTCTTCACTTTCAGCTTTGGTCTCATTGGGTATTGACATTAAGCTTAACAATTCCACATATTATTGGTTCTTAACCTCCAAAATAATCTCTATGTTTTTTGAATATTATCTTTTCTTTTAGTTGCTCCAATAAATCTCTACTCAAAAATGCGAATGGGGCATTGGGCGTGTATAAAAACTTATGAATTCCCCATTGTTTCCCAAGTTTGTATTTCAGTGGTCTACAAAAATATGCTCTTTCAGATTGGCCAGTTTTCCCCTTTACCATAACATCTGGTATAGGTATTAAAGCTTTATTTAACAGCGAGCACATTGCCCCTGTATCCACCAAAAATTTTCATTTCTTTTTCTTTGTTCCCTAGCTTAATTATAACCAGAGGGTCCCCTAGGGTAAGATCCTCCGGTCCTCCTCAGTCTTCTTTGATGTGAGCAACCACCCCCTCCCCTTTTTGGTCTTCTCTTCTTTGATCATCACCCTTTCTTCATTCTGAGCACTGGTTTTTTCAGTGTCCAAATTTCTTACAAAATGCACACTGGTCTTTCCCTAGTCAGGGTGGTCTTTGTTTTGGTGGTCCTTGTCCACATCTCCCTTTTTCTTCTTGCCTTACTACTGCAACCAATTTTCTTATCTCTTGTTTGTATCCTTCCTCTTGATTGCTAAAAACTCTTGACCCAAAGTCTTCAAATTCCACCCCATCGGCCCCTGAATCTTCTGAAGTTTGTGCCTAATATCCCCTGTGGATTGTCCTGAAAATAAATTCACTAATTGTTGTGTCCCTTCTTCAAATTCAGGATCTAAACATGTATAGCAGCACATTGCATCTTGCACATGATCTAGGACTTCAGAACATGTTTCAGAGGGACTGACTCATTTATGGTCTTAGGAATTGCCCTCTCTAATCCTTTCACTATAAGGTCTTGATAACTCTCTAATTTTTCCCAATCCTTTTCTTCATTGGGGTTCCACTGTGGATCCTGGAGAGGAAAAAATTCTTTACCATCATCCTGTGTTACTCTACAAACATCTTCTGCTAAATCCCCTGCTACTTTCAAAACCAATTGTTTTCTGTCTCAGTTAAAAGATCCAGCAATAGCTGGATGTCTGCCCAGTCTGGTCAATGTTGTTTAATCATAAACTTTAACTTTTTAGCAACACCTATTGGATCACTCTGATGGTGTTTAGCAATCTTCTCCCAAGCCTCTAAATCCATTGCAGAAAAAGGAATTCTAACCAACCTTGTTTTTCCCTCAGGGCCTATTGCCTCTCATAAGGCTGCTTGTATGATTGTCCTTGTTTGTTTTCAGGTCCGAGATGCTGGAGGACCCTTTGGGGAGGGCTCCTCTTCTTCACTGTCACTGCTGGGCAATGGTGGATATAGTTTCATTGGTTCATGTGATTCAGGAGTAAGTGGGGTAGCAGAATGTTCAACTGGTGTTTTTTCCAAGGAAGATGAAGTGGGGATTGGAGTTAACAACATTCTGAATTTACTTATTCTCTCAGCTTCCCTTGCTTTCCAAGGGGTGGCCTAAACAAGACCACCAGCTCTTGCTCCAGTGCCTCAGTTTGATACACCTTGTCAGGGTGTGTGCAGCGCTGGTTGATTGAGTGTGTACCGCAGTATCACTTGGGTTTCCCTCTATTAGCCTTACTGCCCTTTTCAAGGGCCAACACCAAGGGGTCAGAGGGGGGCCTAATTCCACAATCCCTCTGCCACTCAGGATGGCTCCAGAGGGAGAAAAACATGCTGGGATATGTCATTTCCTCCCACTTTTGTTCTCATCTTAAGAATAACATCGTCTGTAACAGGGTCTCATAGTCTCAGGTCCCAGCTGGTGGCCATCTGATGCCCTTTTCTAGCCTGTAAAGTGGCCACATTGTGTACAAAACTTAACAAGGGCCTTTTTGTTTTCTGTACCACTGAATCCACCAGTTCCTTCCAGTGTGTCAGGATACCTCCTAAAGGACTAGTTTCAGGGACCTCTTTGCTCTGATTAGTTCCCATTGTTTCTTTATTTTATCCCAGCTCTTTTACCTTCATTGGAAAAATCTCGGCGCATAAAAAAAGTTGAGAATACTCAGTCCTAATTATTTTTGCTGGGTTCCCTAAAATATTTAAAACTCTCTTTTCAATAACACAAACAATCTACTACTGCCTTTCTTCACAACCACTTGCCACTCAAAAGCCCTTAACAAAAACTAGCATTCCACGCCAATTCCTATTATCTCCTTCTTTGCATCTTCCACCCAAACTTCACTTCACAGGCTCTCACAGTCCTTTCCCAGTCTTCTTCCCCCACACAACCCACTGCTCAGGTACTAGGTGTGACTTCCCACACACCAGCTTTAAAATTTTCAGTTCAAAATCAGCTCAGTTAGAACGCTGTTCCCCACTGGCACTGGGCACACCCTCTGTGCTGGTTTGCAGAAAAACAATAATAGTGTCCTGCACAAATCCTACACTGCAGTAGCACCCATGCACAATGCCAACTTCTAGATGCACCAGGGGCTGCAGAAAAACAAATTTCTAAACCATCTACCACAGGTTGCTCCCAGTCCAAAGCTACTAAGTTGCCAGCAGAGGTCCCATATAATCCACCTAAATAAACCTGTTCATTTCCTCTGTCTAACCAACAATTAGCCAAGTTGATGAAATCCCAGAGATCGAGTCCAAATTACTGAGGTAAAGGGATCCCATCTATCCATCTAGCCAGGTTAAAATATTCATAAATCACCACCCGTAATAATTCCCATATAAAAGCCACCTTTGTTATAACTAACAATCCACAAGCACAATGTCTGTGGCTCAAATTCCAAAAATCACAACTAAGCCACTACAAAAAGGGACTTTACTCTCTTTCGCCAAACTTACACTGTTCCTTTGTCTTTTCCCAATCTTCTTCAAAAACCTCTATGTCCCAAATCCCAGACACTAAACAACTCTTTCCACAAACTACATTTACTATTTCACACTCAGCATGTGCTGCTTCCCAGTTACAATATCACAGTAGCTTTGGAATGCACCTGGGGCACGCAGGTATTCGTCTGTAGGACACACAATACCACCACCCCTCTTACACTCCCAGAGCAAAGAAAAACCCAAGCTGGATGCCAGCCTAGTTTCCAATGAAAAATTGTCAGGCCACATACAAAACAAGGAGTTATTCCCTCTCATCCCCTCCACAACGGGTTCCTAAGTCCCCCTCAACTGGTGGTAATTCCCAACCAAAAGCCAAATTATTATGTCGGCTTGAGTGTAATCCTCCACAAAACACCCTTTCTGTCCTTCTGTCCTCTCGTCTCACCAAGACCGAGTCTGCTGTCACATTCAAGAAATCGTCCAGTTCAAGCTGAAACCATTAAAAGGGGCCTGCCTAGACGGCCAGACTCTGTCAACTCAGGCTCGAGCTTCAACTGCCACAATCAGCAAACACCAACACAACCAGCTAAAAGTTACCAGTTTGCTGCAATTATAACTAATGACACAAGATGGCAATATTACCTCAAAAATACACCACAACTCTTAAAGCCACAGCCACTCTGACACAAGCTACCTAATTTCACAAAGCCAAAGTCTAAAAAGCATTCACGACTCCACAAATTCCCGTGGAAAAAACTTACAAAAATACTATGCTGGAACAGTCAACCCTTCTCTCTCCAGTTCTGCAAGGAGGGAACTGTTTAAACTCAAGCACCCAGTGTCACAGCAAATGCCGTCCTTGTTGCCTCCCGGGTTTCGGACTGTTTAAGCCCAAACACACCAGGTGTTACAGCAAATACCATCGGCTGTAAGCAGAAGTACACACACACCACAATCACAGCGGGGAGGGGTGCCTCTTTATAAAGGAATGAAATATTCACACAGCATGCAGGGTTATGCAGTGCTTTAGGCATTCATCCCACTCAGTTCATTCATTCCTAGCCGTGTCAGTTGCCTGAAGACAGAACTGCAGGTAGGAACCCCTCATTCACTTTGTACCCAGGCTAGGTCTCAACAAGTACTCACACAGTTACTCTCACAGTCAGGACACACTTAACATGAAAACGCATGATAAAATAACAACAATAAACAAGGATTTGCCCCAAACTGTTAGAGAATTTGCCCCAAACCACTAGCAAGCCCTCTACGGCTCAACAAACCCCTCCGCTGGCAACCACATCCCACTGTAGCTTGCAAGCAGACTACATAGGCTCGAGCTGAGGGTGAGACATCTCCCATGACTTGCCAAAAGCCTGCTGGCCACACGTACGCCTTATAGGCTACTATTTTCAATTTTTAAACAGACCATTTTGTCCAGAGTTCTAGCAGTCCTTGTCTGTCCCCGGATGAGCAGCCGGGGAGCAGAGCCCTCTCTCCAGGAAGGTCCCGGGGGGCGCCCCGAGGGGTCCATGACCCAAACTGCTCTCATGGCCAAACAGAACCCAGTCCTGCCACAGTCACCAATTGATTTGCATAAAATCAATTAGATCACGGACAAAAGACTCTCTAACTAGTTAAAGTTAGAAAATGGTATGCTTTATTCAATGTGTAGCAGCATGGGGAGTAGCCTTCTAAAGGTGTGTGTGCCAATCACAAAGCTCTAGCCCTCTATTTATTTACAAAAGTCTTAGATATTCATTCAACTACTCAAAACGCCTATCCATATGCATAATCCTAGCACTGCCTATCCCTGCTTCACATTGTAATTAGCCTAATGTCCTTTACACCTGCCCAATTTTTCTCTCAAATTGGGTTGGTTGTCCTTGAAATGCATCAGTGGTCTTGAGGATGAAGTCAGAGATGTCTTCCTCAGAGTGACCTTTTTACTTTGGTCTTGTTGGCAGGCTACGTGCCCTCTTGGGCATAGTCCAAGCTCTCCTGCTTGATTCAATTAGTTTCTGTGTCCAGATGCAGTCATGGTTCCCATGGTGCCAACTCAGGAACTGAAATGGGGAGTGGGGCCTGAGAGGAAAGGGCAAATAGGGATGGGCTGTTTGCATGGAAGGAGACAGGGATGGGCAAGAGGAAGAAATCTGGACCAGGAAAGAAGAAATAAAGCAAAGGTAAAGCAAATGAAATGCTCAAAGCAGTTTGGAGGTGGCTGCCAGGCAGCCCTGGCTCTGAGCAACAACGTCTGCAGTGGGACAGGAAAGTCAGAGCTCATGGGAACAAACTTCTGGCTGACTTCAGAGGCCACAATTAACCTGAGTGGTTTCCCTCCCATTCCACAGCCCTTCCTGGCCCCAGGGGCTGATGGCGTTTGTGCTCCCTCAGGTTCATCTCCCCACACCAACACCACGGGGGTGCTCAGGCCTGCTCTGGGCAGTGCAAACAGGGGCTCCTGAGCCAGTGCTGCCGTGTCTGTGCCTGCAAGGATGTGGCAACTCTGTGAGCTGACGGAAAGGCCAGAGCTGCAGAGGGGGGATGTTGTTGGCAGGTGCACGAGGAGGCTCTGGGACGCTGCCCTGGGGTGTCCAGTGCAGTGGGGATGGATCAGCCCCTGCTCTGCTGCTCCTTCCTGTCTCCCCCAGGGACCTTGCAGAGCCCCAGCCATGCTGTTTGCCCCCACTCTGCCCAGGGCCACCCCGGGGCTGCTCATGGGGCTTTTCTCTGCTGAGCACTGGCCTGGGCGTTTTCTGGAGAGAGCCTGGGCAAGGAGCCTGGAGCCCCCAGGCCCTGCCCTGAGGCATCAGCGCTGCCCCAGCAGTGCCCATGGCCTGTCCCTGCTGCAGCCCTGGCACTGCCACCCCCAGCCCTGTGCCCGGCCCCAAGAGCACTCAGGCCCTACAGCAACACCAGGGCCAGGAGGGCAGCGGGGCAGGGCCACGGGAGCAGCACTGGCAACACCAAGGGCTGCTGCTCCTGGGCACAGCTGCTGTGCCAGCCCTGATCTGCCCCCAGCTCTGCACACAGACATTGCTGCTGCAGCTCCAGAGAAGGGAACAAAAGGGGCATCTGTGCAAAAAACTTCGCTGGGAGATCCTTTAGTTCATTTAAAGCTACTGAGAGCACAGCCCATCATTGACACAGTCTGGGGCCACCGCAAAAGGTGGAGAGAAACAAACCAAGAAAGCACACACACAATGGCCTTGCTTTGTGAACATCACT
>JANPWX010020208.1:0-24488 GCA_024734555.1 Trochalopteron elliotii | reverse complement strand
GAATTTCTCACAGAACTCCTCACAGAATTCCTCACAGAATTCCTCACAGAATTTCTCACAGAACTCCTCACAGAATTTCTCACAGAACTCCTCACAGAACTCCTCACAGAATTTCTCACAGAATTCCTCACAGAATTTCTCACAGATTTCCTCACAGAATTCCTCATAGAATTTCTCACAGAACTCCTCACAGAATTCCTCACAGAATTCCTCACGAACTTTATCACAGAATTCCTCACAGAATTCCTCACGGACTTTATCACAGAATTCCTCACAGAATTCCTCACGGACTTTATCACAGAATTCCTCACAGAATTCCTCACGGACTTTATCACAGAATTCCTCACAGAATTTCTCACAGAACTCCTCACAGAATTCCTCACAGAATTCCTCACAAAACTCCTCACAGAATTCCTCACAGAACTCCTCACAGAATTCCTCACAGACTTTATCACAGAATTCCTCACAGAACTCCTCACAGAATTCCTCACAGAATTCCTCACAGAANNNNCAGAATTCCTCACAGAACTCCTCACAGAATTCCTCACAGAATTCCTCACAGAATTCCTCACAGAATTCCTCACAGGCTCCTGCCCTCCCAGGGATGCTCAGGCAGGGCCTGAGGAGATCGGGAGATGATTTAGGGGATCCTAAAGGGTTTTTTTGCCTCGGCACGGGGATGAATGTCCCGATAAAAGTTTGTTAATCGGTGCTTTGTGTCAGGAATTAATGTGTGGGGTGAGTCAGGGAAGAGAAGCTGAATGAAATTACTGGAAATAATCAGATTATTGGCTTTAACTGAGCTGCAGCTGACCTGGTGGTGCTAAAGGGTGTGAGGCAGATCCCTCCTTTTTCTGGCTGGGAGAAGGGGGGACACTGGGAACAGCAGGAATGGCACAGACATGCTGCCCTGGGGTTGTGTTTGCTGCCTTTGCCAATGCAGGTGAAATTCCTGCTGGAAAAGGGAATTCCAGAGGGTATTTGTGTCCTGCTGGGCCTCACTGGGACACAGGGCCAGGGAAACAGAGTTTGGGGAGTCCTGCTGGAGAGAAAATGGAGAAAAATGTGCTTTTCCATAAGGAATGAGCTGAGGAAAGGGGCTGTTGGAAATCACAGAATCACTGGGTGGGAAGAGACCTCCAAGATCATCGAGTCCAACCCAGCCCCAACACCTCAACTAAACCCTGGCACTGAGTGCCACATCCAGTCTGCTTTAAACACATCCAGGGATGGTGACTCCACCACCTCCCCGGGCAGACCATTCCCGTTCTTTATCACTCATTCTGTAAAAAAACCTTCTTCCTGATATCCAATCTATATTTCCCTTGGCTCAGCTTGAGGCTGTGTCCTCTGGCTCTGTCAGTGCTGCCTGGACACAGAGACCAACCCCAGCTGAGCACAGCCACCTTTCAGGGAGCTGTGGAGAGTGATAAGGTCACCCCTGAGTCTCCTTTTGGGCCCCAGAGGAGGAGGAGGGAGGTGAAATCAGATTTACCCCCAGCCAAGGGACCCATTCCTGGCCTGGCCCGGCTGTCCTCAGGGCACTGTCCCACCCCTGAGTCCTTTCTCCTCTCTGGGAGTTTGTTTTTGTGATTCTCAGGCTGAATTCTCCTTCCCACAACCTGCCTCATTAGCAAAACACAACTCCCCAGAAATTTCTTTTCAATCTGGCGTTTCCACCCGTCAATTACTTGCAGGTTTTTATTCCCTCACACTTCTTTTTTTTTTTTTTTTCTTTTTTTTTTTTCTTTTTCTTTTTTTGGACTTAAACGAACCATGCAGCTTTTTCTTCTTTAACTTCTCCAAGGGGATCAGTGTTTCCAGAATGCAGAATCCTGCACTGCTGAGAGCTGAACACGGGGTTTGACCACAGCTTTTAGCAGGAAACCCTCACCCTAAATGGGCAGAGGAAAAGTTTTGGGGTCACATTCCAGTGCAGAGGAGGCTCCACAGCATCACCCCGAGGCATTTGGCCAAAACCCCAAAAAAGTGGAGGCGTGAAGGAGATGATTCTGCTGTGCCTTCTCTTTGATCCTCTGGTCCAGGGCTCCAGAGCAGCCTGGGGTGATCTCAGCATCCCAGAAGTTGCTGTGAACACTTTGATGTAACAGCATTGCTGCATTCCCTGCTCTTATTTCTGCACTTGGATCTGTGCTTGCTCTTCCCCCTTTTCCTCTTTTTTTAAATCCTTTTCTTCCTATTTTTTTAATCCTTTTTTTTTCTCTTTTTAATCCTTTTTTTCCTATTCCTCTGGAGATTTTGATGGGGACATTGACAGAGTTGGAGCAACGTGAGGGCTGATCTTTGCAGCATCACCCAGCTGGGATTTTTTTAACATAATTTCAAGCCAAAGCCAGACTTTCCAGGCAGTCCCACAGCTCAGAGTCCCTTCTTGTGCCACATCCCAGAGCCTGTCACCCCAAACCTCCTGCTGGTCACCTCCATGCCCAGCTCTGCTCTGCTGCCTCGACCATCTGCTGCTGCTGGGGGTCCGGGCAGGGCTCTGCCATCAGCAGGGTGGGGTTCAGGGAGGGGCTCAGAGCAGTTTTGGCCTTTTTTTGCCACCATCTGTTCGGGATGGAGCCACGAGCCGAGCTCAAGGGTTGGGACAGCCTGAAAGGAGCGACCAGGAGAGAGAAAATCCCCCCCTGAGGCGAGCTCGGGGACACCTCAGGACGTCTCTGTCGCCTGCAGGTGTCACCAGGCGGGCCGGGGATGTGGCCGGGGCTGGGAAGGGGCCGGTGTTGCCCGTGACAACCCGGGATGGAGCTGCTCGCACACTGACACACGTGCCAGGGTTGCCATAACAACCAGCCCGGAGTTTGGATGGATCCCGGGATCTGTTTGCAGCATCCAAAGCACCTCCGTGGGGCTGCAAGCCAGGAGGGAAAGGGGTCCCCTTAACCCTCCAGAAAATCTGAGCCCCAAATCAGGAATGAAAGGCAAAAAGCGTGGAGTAATGATGGAGAAGAGTCTTAGGGGGGAAAAGAGTCCCACAGGGCTCTTTGATGGATCCCGGGATCTGTTTGCAGCATCCAAAGCACCTCCTTGGGGCTGCAATCCAGGAGGGAAAGGGCTGCCCTGGGGCTCTCCCCACCTCCAGAATAAAGAGCCTTAAATCAGGAATGAAGAGCTAAAAGTGGGGAGTAACGATGGAAAAAGAGAGTAGGAAAAGAGAGCCCCACAGGGTTCAGTGCTGGGATGGTGTTTGATGGATCCTGGGATCTGCTTGTCCCCTCCAAACAAAAAAAAATCAAGAGCCCTAAATCAGGAATGAAGGGCAAAAAGTGTGGAGTAATGATGGAAAAGAGTCTTAGAGGGAAAAGAGTCACATAGGGTTCGCTGCTGGGTTGGTGTTTGATGGATCCCAGGATCTGTTTGCAGCATTCAAAGCACCTCCCTGGGGCTGCAGGCCAGGAGGGAAAGAGCTGCCTTGGGACTCTCCTTTCCTCCAGAAAAACAGAGCCTTAAATCAGGAATGATGGGCAGAAAGTGTGGATTAATGATGGAAAAGAGTCTTAGAGGGAGAAGAGTGACACAGGGCTCACTGGTGGGCTGGTGTTTGATGGATCCTGGGCTCTGTTTGTCCCTCTCCAAAAAAAAAATAAAAACCATAAACCCAGAGCCTTAAATCAGGAATGAAGGGCAGAAAGTGTGGATTAATGATGGAGAAAGAGAGTGGGAAAAGAGAGACCCACAGGGTTTGGTGCTGTGTTGGTCTTTTGATGGATCCTGGCCCGTGTTTGTCCCCCTCCAAACAAAAAACCCAGAGCGTTAAACCAGGAATGATGGGGGAAAGATTTGGATTATTGATGGAAAAAGAGTCTTAGGGGGAAAAGAGTGACACAGGGCTCGGTGCTGTGCAAAAAACCAAACCCTTCCCGCAGGGATCCATCCCGGGATGGGGGAGCCCTTCCCGCAGGGATCCATCCCGGGATGGGGGAGCCCTTCCCGCAGGGATCCATCCCGGGATGGGGGAGCCCTTCCCGCAGGGATCCATCCCGGGATGGGGGAGCCCTTCCCGCAGGGATCCATCCCGGGCTGCCCCAGCCCTGCTCTGCCTTCCCGGGGCCGCTCCCAGGCCAGGGGGAGGCTGAGGAGCTCCAGGCGAGCTGCGGAGCTGTGCAGAGCCGAGTTATTCCTGGAGCTGGGGCTGGAATGTGTGTGCGCGTCCCGCCTGGCTCCCTCCAAATGTTTTCCAAGCAGTGCATGGGGTAAAATAGAGCAGCGTTGTGCCGGAGCCAGCTTCTCCAGCTTCTCCAGCTTCTCCAGCTTCTCCAGCTTCTCCAGCTTCTCCAGCTTCTCCAGATTTTCCATGCCTTCCTTCCCCCGGGCTGCATGTGCAGCCCCGGGCACACATAGCGGTGCGCTGGGTGGGACAGGGGAGAGGGACAGGGGACAAGGGACAGGGCACAGGGGAGAGGGGACAGTGCACAGGGGACAGGGACAAGGACAGGGGACAGTGGGCAGGGATAGGGGACAAGGGGACAAGGGGACAAGGGACAGAGCACAGGGGACAGGGGACGGGACAGGGGATGGGACAGGGGATGAGGACAGGGGACAGGGGGAAGGGCACAGGGGACAGGGCACAGGGTACAGGAGACAGGGGATGGGACAGGGGACAGAACAGGGGACAGGGCACAGGGCACAGGGCACAGGGCACAGGGCACAGGGCACAGGGGACAGTGGCTGTGTGCGGGCAGCGTGTGCCCTCCCGGGTTTGGGGCAGAAAAACTCGGATTTGGGGATTTGGGGCAGGGCTGATGAGCAGGGGAGTCACACCGGGGAAAAGGAGGGGCCGGGAGAAGGAAGGACTGGGAAGAAGGAACAGCAGAGTGAGGCTGGATCACCCCGGCTGCTGCACTCCTGATTCCCTCTCCCCTGCCACAGGAGGGTCAGGAAAACCAGTTCGGATGGGGCTGTATCAAAATAAAATGCAGGTTTTAAAATGCCTGTTTTGGGAGCAAGGAATAAAATCCCTGATTTGAGAGCAAGAAATAAATCATCTTCCTGACCCCTCCCTCCCCTGCAAGCCAGACACCCCTGGCCATGAATTCCTTGATCCCAGCTGAAGTGAAAATGAAGTTTCTTTTCCTTTCCCCCCTATTCTTTGCTGGTAAAATGTTGTGTTCTATTCAGCCCTGACTATTTCTCCCTGATAAGGGATGTCATTATGAAGTTTTCTACTCAGTGCAGCATTGCTGGTGGGTTGGTTTAAATTCACCTGTGCCTCCAATTTACATCCTAGTGATTCCAGGTATTCTCAGTGCTCACATTCAGCATTTGTTTGTGCAGAGGAGCTTTTGCAATGACACTGTGTGGAGTTTTCTGTATTTTTAGGAGCTCTGTGAGCACCCAGATGCTTTCAGGAGAAGAGACAGACACAGACACAGCTTTGAAATGATCTGATTTAATCGCTGGCAGCACAAGGGGTGGTGGGGGAGATGTGGGGAAGAGTTCCTGGTTCCATTAAACCCTCACAGCCTGACCTGCCTGCAGTTATTTCCTGCAGTGTGATGAGAAATATTAATTGAGAAAGACAACAAGAGTAACCCTGGATGGGTGTGGGTGTGGATGAGGTTCTGCAGTGGCTCCTCCTGCTCCTCCTCCCAGTCCCAGTCAGACACTGAGGATGCTCCAGGCCACCACAGGGATGTCACCTCTGTCACCCCTGCAGTGTCCCCATGCCTGGGGCTGTCCTTGGGGCTGGGGACACCTTCACTGATGGGGGCCTGTGGCAGCTCCCTCATCCTGCCCTTTTCCCTGCATCCAGGACATGCTCTGGCTCATCCTGGCAGTGTCCCAGGCCAGGCTGGACACTGGGGCTGGGAGCAGCCTGGGACAGGGGAAAGTGTCCCTGACCATGTCAGGGGTGACACTGGGTGGGATTTAAGGTCCCTTCCCACCCAAACCATTCTGGGATTCTGGAATTTTGTGTTTCTGTGTTTCTGTTGTTCTGGGATTCTGGAATTCTGTGTTTCTGGGATTCTGTGAATTTTGTTAAGCCAGCCCCAGTCTTTTTTTTCCTGGGTACCTTCCCATAACCTTTCCCATTTACTTTCCCATTAAAGTTCAGCCCCACCGAGGTTGGGAGTGGATGAACCATCCTTGGCTGTGCCCAGAGCCCAGCACAGAGCTCAGCTTCATTTCCCAGCTCTGAATTGCTCAGGATGGGGTTGAATTTGCTCTCCCAGCTCTGAATTACTCAGGATGGGGCTGAATTTGCACTCCCAACTCTGTATTATTCAGGATGGGGCTGAATTTGCACTCAGGGTGTGATTTTAGGAGCACCAGAAACCCCATCACCAGCCAGGCTCTGGTGCCTTGTCTTTGTGTCTCTGGAAATGTTTTGTTCCATGTGCAAAGAAAACTCTGCAGTTCTGTTCCTCCAAAATGGTTTGGTTGCTAGTGAGGAGAGCACAGAGGAAAATGCCTAAAAGACAAAGATAGATAAAGATAAAGATAAAGATAAAGATAAAGATAAAGATAAAGATAAAGATAAAGATAAAGATAAAGATAAAGATAAAGATAAAATGGTGACAGAAGGGTTGAGATAGGGAGGGAAAGGGCGAGAAGGGAAAATCTCTGAAGTGTGGATAGGAGCAAGGAAAAAATCCTTGATTTGGAAACAAGGAATAAAATCCCTGAGTTGGGAACAAGGAATAAAGTCCCAGATTTTGGAGAAAGGAAGGAAGTCCCTGATTTGGGAGCAAGGAATAAAATCCTTGATTTGGGAACAGGGAATAAACTCCCAGATTTGGAGGGGCTGGGAGTCTCTGGGGTACAATGACTCCCTTTCCAAGCTGCCTCACCTCACCAATGCCTCTTCTCTCCCACCCCAGGCACCCTTGTCCTATGAACACCTGAGTGTCCCCCACCTCCCAGAGGATGCACCTGTAGCAGCTCTCCCACAGGTAAGAGCCCAGCCGTGGCCCCAGGTCCTGCTCAGGGATTTTGGGGTGTGGGGATCACAGATCCTGTGCCCTCAGGGCTTTGGGATCGAGCCCAGGCCTGGTTTTGTGATGGGTTCTTTGCTTTCTGTGGGGTTCTTGCAGGATTTGTGCCCCTCAGAGGTGACACAGCCCCAGGGGGTTGCAATTCCTCCAGCAGACATTGGTGACTGAGCATTAAACGATGTTTGGAGGGGTAAGGGCTGGTCTAGAGTTGGTTTTCTGCTTTGTTTCTGCTGCCAGAGGGCTCCAGTTTGGTTTGTGGTTTGTAGGTGACCCCATACACTATTCACAGTGATTTGCCGTGGTTGGCAGAGTGAGGGTGGAGCTGGCAGCTCCTCCTGCCTTGATTTTCCTCCTGGCTCTTTACCCAGCAGCTGAAAATGTAAAATACTGACAAACAGAAGATGCTGTTGGGTGTCTCCCCTTGAACATGACCAGCAGGTCCCAAATCCCACCTCATAAAGTCCCAAACTTCATAAAGTCTCAATTTGCTGGTGAAGTTTTGCCTTCCCTGGAGCTGCCTGCCCAGATTTGGGGGGAGTTTGTGGGAATAAACTGCTGCTCATGGAGCTCTTGGAGAGCCCTGGCATGGACACAGACATGGACATGATCATTTTATGGACTCAGTTCTGGGTCTGGTGCCAGTGCTGAGTGGGTTTTAAGGTCTGAGAATCCCCTGGCTGATGTGAGACAGGGGAGCACGGGCCCAGAGTGGAAAATGGGATTGTTTGCCCCCTGCTTTGGAGATTTATTCATGGGGATGCATGGCCCTTGGCTGCACCCAGACTCTGGGGCACCTTCCCAAGCTGTGGGGCATTTCCCCAGGCTGTGGGGTGTTTCTCCAGGCTGTGGGGTGTTTCCCCAAGCTGTGAGGTGTTTCCCCAGGCTGTGGGGTGATTTTTCCAAGCTGTGGGGTGTTTCCCCAGGCTGTGGGGTGATTTTCCAAGCTGTGAGGTATCTCTCCAAGCTCTGGGGCATTTTCTCTGGCTCTGGGGTGTTTCCCCAAGCTGTGGGCATCTCCCCAGTCTGTGGGATATCTTCCCAAGCTGTGGGGTGATTTTCCAAGCTGTGGGGTATCTTCCCAGACTGTGGGGCACCTCTCCAAGTTGTGGGGCATCTTCCCTGGTTGTGGGGTGTCTCCCCAGGCTATGGGGTGTTTTCTAGACTGTGGGGCATTTTCCCAAGCTGTGGGGTATTTTTCTGGGCTGTGGGGTGTTTCCCCAGGCTCTGGGGTGTCCTACCAGGCTGTGGGGTAGTTTCCAGGCCGTGGGGTGTCTCGCCAAGCTGTGGGGTATTTTCCCCAGGTATGGGGTGATTTTCCAAGCTGTGGGGTAATTTTTCAAGCTGTGGGGTATTTCCTCCCAGACTGTGGGGTATTTTCCCAAGCTGTGGGGTGTCTCCCCAGCCTGTGGGGTATCTTCTCAGGCTCTGGAGCATTTTCTCAGGCTGTGGGGCATTTCCCCAGGTAAAATGTGGTGGCACAGGATGGCAGGCTCGGGATGGGTCAGGCTGGGGCAGCCCCTGCAGTGGGCACAGCTGTTTTAGGCAGGATTTGGGGTGCTCGGGGCAGACCTGGGGAGCCTCTGACCGAGCACTAATCGGAGGGGACACGTTGTGCTCCCGAGAGCAGCACTGACAGCTCGGAGCCGCCTCCACCAGCTATTAAAGCTGATTATTCCCCGACCTTTCCCTTCCCGAGCGCTCCCTGCCATGTCCCTTCAGCCGGGCCCGGCTCCTGCCCCCCGTTCCCGGCGGCAGCGGGACAATAAATCCAATAAATTCATCTGCTGTGTCGTCTGGCCCTCCCTCGCCGTCCTTTTTGGCAATCTGTCATTCCGAATTTTGGTGCGGGGCCAAGGAGCTGAGTAAAAAAACCTCCTCGGGCAGCTGGAGCGCGACACAATGGGGTTTAAATGGGGTTTAAATGGGGTTTAAATTGGTTTTCGCGTGTTTGTAAACAACTGCACTGGAGCGGGGCCCCGCCCGGGCCGGCAGCAGACAGAGCTGAGGAGGCTCGGCTGAGATCTGAATTAAATCAGAATTAATTCTTGCGGGGAAAAGGGGAAATATCCCCCGGGTTGTGGTCCCCGGGATGTCACCGCGGCCACCCGGAGCGGGGACAGCTGAGGATGCTGCGGGGAGGTGTCAGCTCGGCTCCGGAATCACAGGGAAGGGAGGTCAGAGCAGGGAGTGAAAGGTTCTGGTCTGTCAGAATAGCCCCGCTGCTCCTCAGTTCACACAGCTTGGTCCTGCTGGGGGAAAAAAAAAACAACAAAAACCCACAAAAAAACCAAAACAAAAATCAAATAACAGCAACAAAAAAACCAAACCAAACCAAAAGAAAACCAAAAAAACACCAACCCCCCCCAAACAACAACAAACAAACAAACAAAAATACAAAAAACCCCAAAAAACTCCCCAAACCAACCAACCAAACAAAACAACCCACCACCAACCAAAAAAACCCCACAAAATATCCCCAAACAACAAACAAACAAACAAACAAAAACCAAACAACCAAAAAACCAACCAACCAAAAAAAAAAAGAAAACACCAAAAAAAAAGGCCAAAAACACCAACAAAAAAACACCCACAACCAACCAGAAATAGCTGAGTGGCTTCTTTGCAACAGGGAATAAAATAAAATTTTTAAAAATCATTTATTGAGGAGGGAACAACAGAGAGGGGGTAAAAACCTGTAGCTGGAGCACATGGATTGGATGATCCCAGGTCATCAGTTTTGGTGAAAAAACCTGAATTTCCCCACTCTGCTGCTGAGGGCTGGGAGGGGAGTGGGGCTGACATCAGGAGATCTCTGGTTACACCCACAGCACTACACCCAACCTTCTCCTGGGTACCTTCCCATAACCTTTCCCATTAAAGTTCAGCTCCACTGAGGCTGGGGGTGGATGAACCATCCTTGGCTGTGCCCAGAGCCCAGCACAGAGCTCAGCCTCATTTCCCAGCTCTGAATTACTCAGGATGGGGCTGAATTTGCACTCCCAGCTCTGAATTACTCAGGATGGGGCTGAATTTACACTCCCAGCTACTGAATTACTCAGAGTGGGTTTGAATTTGCACTCCCAGCTCTGAATTACTCAGGATGGGGCTGAATTTGCACTCCCAGCTCTGAGTTACTTGGCATGGGGCTGAATTTACACTCCCAAACTCTGAATTACTCACAGTGGGTTTGAATTTACACTCCCAGCTCTGAGTTACTCAGAGTGGGGTTGGATTTGCACTCCCAGCCCTGAATTGCTCAGGATGGTGTTAAATTTGCACTCCCAGGTCTGAATTAATCAGGATGGGGCTGAATTTGCACTCCCAGCTCTGAATTACTCACAGAGGGGCTGAATTTACACTCCCCAGCTACTGAATTACTCACAGTGGGTTTGAATTTGCACTCCCAGCTCTTAATTACTCAGGATGAAGCTGAATTTGTACTCCCAGCTCTGAATTACTCAGGATGGAGCTGAATTTGTACTCCCAGCTCTGAGTTTCTTGGGATGGGGCTGAATTTACACTCCCAAACTCTGAATTACTCACAGTGGGTTTGAATTTACACTCCCAGCTCTGAGTTACTCAGAGTAGGGTTGGATTTGCACTCCCAGCTCTGAGTTACTCAGGATGGAGCTGAATTTGCACTCCCAGCTCTGAATTACCCAGAGTGGGTTTGAATTTTCACTCCCAGCTCTGGATTACTCAGAGTGGGGCTGAATTTGCTCTCCCAGCTCTGGATTACTCGGGCTGGGGAGTTACTCAGCCCTTCTAGTGGGGAAATCAGGGAGGGGAAAGCTCCGAGGAGTTTGATTTGAACCCTTTGGTGTGAGCTGGGCCAGCCCTGCCGGGTCTGTGCCGCTCCTCTGCAGCCCCTCCCTGCTCTCAGCACCAGGAATCAGCACCACGGCTTGGAATGGGAACTAATTAATGACTTCACGACGTGCTGGGATTCAGTTTTATTAAACTTTGGGAGCAGAGTAGAGCAGAGGAGGTGAAATGTAAGCAAAGGTTGGGGAGGGGGAGGAGGGGCTGTGCCACACGTGGTGCCCGCCAGCCCTGGTGGGTGCTGAGGGGTGCCCAGGTTATCCACAGGTAACTGCAGGGGATGGATTGGGGAACCCCAGAACAGGATCACACAATAGCCAGAGTGGAGAGGGACCCACAGGGATCCTTGATCCAGCTCCTGGTCCTGGTAGATACCCAAAAACCCCACCCTGGGCATCCCTGCAGTGCTGTGGCAGCAGCAAAGCTGGTGGGGCAGTGGGATTTCCCCCCAGGACAGGGGACAAGGACAGCCTGGGCCATGGGGTCCTTGTGGGGCCGCCCTTGACAGCTGGAACTGAGGGACTCTGGAACAATTTTCATTTCCCACCAGTTTGCTAAAGCAGGGGGGCAGCAGGGGTTCCTGTGGACATTGGTGCTGAGCTCAGAGGTTTCCTCAAAGCTTTGGGTCTCTTGTAGCTGGGCTTTCCCTTGGGGCCTGAGCTGAGGGACCCACAGGGATCACCCAGTGCAGCCCTGTCCCTGCCCAGAGCCCCAACAACCCCCCTGGGCATCCCTGGAGCTCTGTCCAAAGGCTCCTGGAGCTCTGGCAGCCTCGGGGCCGTGCCCATTCCCTGGGGAGCCTGGGCAGTGCCTGAACCCTCTGGGGGAAGAACCTTTCCCTGCTCTGCAGCCTGAGCCTGCCCTGGCCCAGCTCCAGCCCTGCCCTGGGTGCTGTCCCTGGCCCAGAGCAGGGATTGGAGCTGCACATCCCTGGGCTCTGCCCTCAGGGTGCTCTGCTCCAGCTGGACAAACCCACGCACACCTGGTTTCACTCCAGAAGAAGGTTCTCCTTTCCTTATCCAGCTGCCCTGGGATTTTCCTGACCCCTCCCTCTCCTGCAAGCTGGACACCTCAGGCTGTGAATTCCCTGATCCCATTTGAAGTGAAAATGAAGTTCCTTTTCCTTTCCCCTGATTCTTTGCTGGTAAAACGTCGTTCTCTATCCAGCCCTGCCTATTTCTCCCTAATAAGGGATGTCAGCTCTGTATTTATTGCCTTCAAAATGATTTGGGGTCTGCTGGGATGGAAATTGAAGTCAGTCACTGCTCACATGTTGCCCATCAGTTCTTCCTCTGCTCCCAGAGTTCTTCCTCTCTGCTTGGATGTGCTGGCACAGCTTAACCCTGCAGGACTTGGCAGGAATAACCGAGTTTTTGTGATAAGTGGGGATGTGGAGTGTGTGCAAACCCCTCAGCCCTCACCAGGGGTGCAGCACAATCCCTGTTATTTTTTGGGAATGCTGTTTTGCCTGCTGGATCTCCAGCATCCCACATGAGCTGTCTTCCCTCCTGACAGCTCGGGGAATAAACTCCAGGCTAATTTTAGCTCTGCCTCCAAGGTGGATATCTGAGGTTTTGGGCACCGTCAATGCCTCATTCATAAACCCACAAACACTGTAAAAATAACGGGGGGGAGGAGGGGGCAGGGAATGTCCCACCCTGAACGTGTCTGACCCACCAGCAGCTGCAGCTCTGCCTGGCTGGGAGAACAAGCCAGGGTTGTTCCTTCAGCAGCAGGAAAGGGCCGTGTGTTTATATTTAGGGCCCTGTCGGTGTGTGCAGGTGGCACATGAAAACCTGCCATGATTTCTCACCCTGTTTTTCCTGGACTGGCCTGAGCTCCGTATGAGAGCTCTGGGAATGTCCCCCTGGCTGTCTCTGGTGTTGGATTTTGGAGCCTTCAGGTGTTGTTTGGTGTTTAACCCTGGGGGTTTCTCCCATGCAATTTTTGGACAGGGTTTTGCCCAGAACACACGGTTTTTAGAGCAGTTTCTGCCACTTGGAGCCTGTGGGGTGCTGGGATTTGGGATCATTGGGATTTCTCACTGGTAAGAGAGCAGTGAAAATGCAGAGGTGGGGATGAGACCTCTTCCAGCAGGGAGGTGGGTGATGGTCCAGGGTCTGGGAGCTGCAGCTCTGACCTTCACCTGTGACCTTCACCTCTGTTGTGGGCTTGACCTCTGCTCTGACCTTGACCTGTGACCTTTACCTATCACCTTCTTGTAAACATCTTTACCAGCAAACAAGTTGAAAAAACACCAGGGGTCAGGAGGAGGATATCTACAGGGGTTGTTTTGGGTTCTTCTTCATGATTTCTTAGGCCAGAATGAGAAAGTTAGGTGCCCAGCTTTCTTACAGGCTTCAAGCCATTGCCTGATTTGGGAGCAAGGAATGAAATCCTTGATTTGGGAGCAAGGAATAAAATCCTTGATTTGGGAGCAAGGATTAAAGTCCATGATTTGGGAGCACGGAATAAAATCCCTGATTTGGAAGCAAGGAATAAAATCCTTGATTTGGGAGCAAGGATTAATGTCCCGGATTTGGGAGCAGGGAACAAAATCCCAGGAGCCTGGAGGCTAAAATCCATTTTCTGAGCACTGTCAGTTCCCACAGGGATGCACAAGTGGCAGCTGGGGCTGGCCCAGGAGGGAGCAGCAGCTCTGGAGATGCAGGAATTGCTGCAAAATGTGAGTTTCATGTGGCCCTGAGGGGGAGCTGGACAGCAAAGACGCTGCAGCTCTCCCCTGATATCCAGGAAGGGAAAGCTGGACTCATCACTCCATATCATTCTTAAATTGAAATTCCGCCCTCGCAGGGAGGAATTTCAGCCACCCCTCAGGAGCTGCTCACTGAGCTTGCCCGGGCAGTGAGTAATTCCTTTAATTCCTTCTCCACAGGGAATCCAGAGGCTTGGTTGGTATCAACCTCCCCAGGGCTGGGGAGGGTTGGGAAAAGCAGAGAACAGCTCCTAAAATCCCTTCTTTTGATGGCCCGGAGGGTGCCCCAGGCTCTGAGGTCACCGAGACAAAATTAGGGAGTTTTTGCTGGTTTTTTGCATTCAGAGTTATGAAATTCCTGTTTGAATGGACTGAAACTCTGGGCAGCTGGGAGGGAATGAGGCTCAGCCCCAGTGTAGGGCATGGATGGAGCCCAGTGGAGAGAAAAGATGTTGGATTTGAATTCCCTGTTCCTGTTCCCAAACTGTGGCAGGTCGTGGCGCTGGGAGAGGGGGCAGAAAAAAGTGAACTCCAGGTTCTGTTTGCACTGTTTGGAATATTTTTGGGCATGTTTGGGTTCTTTGCTGTGGCAACCAGAGGGGATATTTTTAGAATTTCTCCCAAGATGCTCCTCCGTGCCTCACTGAGCTGCTTGGGAAGCAAAGCTGTCCCAGGGGGTTTCGAGTTGAAATGAGCATTTATTCAGAAAAAATTCTGAAGGATTTTGTTCATCAGATCCTGTGTGAGATCCCTCTGGCTGTGTGTCCAGCCTGGACCTCCTGCTGGGCATTCCCAAATTCCAGCTTTTAGGACTGGAAAGGCTCTGCTTTCATTTGGGAACCCCTGAGGACAGAATTAAACCAGGGGCAGATATTGTGGCAGCTCGGCTTAGCAGTTCCACGGAGTAATCCCAAAATATCCGCTGGCATTTGCAGCCCCAGAGTTCCTGGCCCTGAGCCAGGGAAGGGCCTCCAAGCCCAACCCAGCCAGGATCAGATCCCTGTTTTCCTGGGGAGTTCCATTGGGGAAGGAAACAGGGGTTTGGTTGGGATTTGGGGTGAAATTCTACGGCAAAACTCGTTCATGGAATCCCAGAATGGTTTGGGCTGGAAGGGGCCATAAATCCCACCCCATTCCATGGGCAGGGACTATCCCATGGCCTTGGACATTTCCAGGGATTCCAGAGCTGTTCTGGGAATCTCAGCCCCTCACAGGGAAGGATTTCAGCTCAAAATCCTCCAGGATTTCCTAAACTGTCTCTGGGATATTTCCACCTTCCCGTTTCCAAACAAAAAGCATTTGGGGGATCCAGGCTGGAGCATTTCTTCCTTCGGGAAGTGTCGTTGTGCTCCACAAGGCCCAAATCCCAAAAGAACAAAAGCAATTCCCAAAAGATCCCCCAGCAGACCCAGCAGGGAAAGGGAAGCTGCTTTTCCAAATGCCATCCTTCATCTTTCATTGCCTTTCATCCATAATCCCTTAAACACATGGGCATGGATTAGGAAAATCCATTGGGAAAAACAACAGCAGCCCAGCCCTTCCTCCACAGCCTGTTGGGAACACTTTGTGTTTGGGATATGTTGTTCCTCTCCTGGAATTTTTTCCAGGATGCTCAGCAGAGTGTTTCCAGGTGCATGTGGACAAGGCAATTCTCTGTCTGCCCCTGGTTTGGTCAAGGGCTCTGTTATTCTTTGGGAGTTTTAGGAAAAAAAAATAATTAACATGTGCAGAGGAGCATCCACAGAGGGTCAGGATTGGAGGGAAAGGTTTTCCTTATCTCCGTATATTGAATTTCCTTATCTTTATATATTGAATTTCCTTATCTCCATGTATTGATGAGTTATAGAATCACAGGATGGTTTGGGTTGGAGGAACCTTAAAAACCATCTCATTCCATCCTCCCACTGGCTGGAAATCCTTAAAAATCACCAAATTCCAAACCCCACGGGTTTGATAGCCCAGAGAGGATTAGAAAACCTTAAAAATCACCAAAACCCAAACCCCCAGGGATTTGTAATCCCAGAGAGGCCTGGAAAACTTTAAAAATCACCAAATTCCAAACCCCAGGGGTTTGATAGCCCAGAGAAGCTTCAAATCCAGGGATTTCAAACCCAGCCCCAGATGGGCAATCAAAGATTGGGGGAATTGAGGCTCGTGGAGGCCCAGGACTGGCACAGGGGGTTTTAATGCATTTCAATATTTGAGTCTTGAAGAAAAGGAGCAGCAGAGCTGTTAAAATTCCCTGTGAGCACTGGGGCATCCTCAGGAAATCTGAGCCACGTTGTTAAGAAAAATTTAAGGGGGTGGGTTTGCCTGGAGGTGTTGGACCAACACGGGCATGACCCAGGGAAAATGAGGAAAAAACCAGGACAAGGATGTGATGTTAACATTTGTAAGAGGGGAGCGCTCAGCTCTTGAAATATTTTACTTTTAACAAGATTTATCTCCAGAATTCGTTGTTGTTTTCAGTTCAAATCCAGCCTGGTGCTCCGTTCTGCAGCCATAGAAGCAATTAGAATATTATTTGTTTATTCTCCACGCTACTGTTGTTTATAGGAACAAAAAGCAGTTTCTCCCAGCCAAGGAGCCAGGCAGCATTATTTAAGTTTTTTGATTTAAACCCATGTGACCAGTTCTGATTTAATCCTGGAAGATGCTGCAACTTTTAATCTCCAAAGTTTTAACAGCCTTGTTTGCCATTTCGTGTTGATGCAGATAAACAAAATGGCTTTAATTTTTCCTGGTTGTTTTCTTGGTTTCTTCTCTTCTTATTATTATTATCATCATCATTACACCACAGAAACAAAATTAAGGAGGTGAAAAAACAGCATTTTCCAGCAGTCAGGTGGGGCAGGTTCATTTTCAGGTTTGTTTTGGGTACAGAAAACAAAAATCCACTTTCTGCATCAGGAATATTGAAAGCAGGAGGCTCCTGTGGATCCAGGGATATACAGGTGGAGCCAACAGTGAATCTGAAATCCGTGACAAATTTAATCCTCATGGAAGGACCTGGAGGGGCTGGAGTGAGTCCAGGGCAGGGAATGGAGCTGGGAATGGGATGGAGAATCCTGAGGGAGCTGGGAAGGGTCTGGAGCCCCAGGAGAGGCTGAGGGAGCTGGGAAAGGGACTGAGCCGGGAGAAAAGGAGGCTCAGGGGGGACCTTGTGGCTCTGCACAAGTCCCTGACAGGAGGGGACAGCCGGGGGGGTCGGGCTCTGCTCCCAGGGAACAGGGACAGGAGGAGAGGGAAGGGGCTCAGGCTGGGCCAGGGGAGGCTCAGGGTGGACAGCAGCAGGAATTTCCCCATGGAAAGGGAGCTCAGGCCTTGGAACTGCCCAGGGAGGTTTGGATCCCCATCCCTGGAAGTGTTCCAAAATCCCATGGATGTGGCACCAGGGGACATGGATCAGTGGTGACCGTGGTGGTGCTGGGCTGGTGGTTGGACTTAAAGATCTTTTCCAACCTCAGTAATTCCCCAGTTGCAAGATTCTCTTTGTCTGAGGAGCTGACACAGCCAGGAACAGCCTCATTCTCCCTCTTTGCAGCTCACGGCTTCTGCCTCAAACCTGGGAGAAGCAGAACCTGAACTGGCTCAGGGTGGACAGCAGCAGGAATTTCCCCATGGAAAGGGAGCTCAGACCTTGGAACTGCCCAGGGGGGTTTGGATCCCCATCCCTGGAGGTGTCCCAAGGAATTCCTGGATGTGGCACTCAGGGCTCTGGGCTGGGGACAAGATCAGGCACAGATTTGATGATCTTGGAGGTCTTTTCCCAAGTAATTAATTGTGTGGTTCTGTGATTCATCGATGTTGGATCTGTTTGTTGTGTTGTGAGATGGGGAATCCCAGAATGGTTTGAGTTGGAAGGGACCCTAAATCCCACCCAGTGCCACCCCTGCCCTGGCAGGGACACCTCCCACTGTCCCAGGCTGCTCCAAGTACCCAGCCTGGCCTTGGGCACTGCCAGGGATCCAGGGGCAGCCACAGCTGCTCTGCAAAACCTGTGCCAGGGCCTCCCTACACTGAGTAAAGAATTCCTTCCCAACTAATATCCCATCTAACCCTACACTCTTCCACTTTGAAGCCATCTCCCCCTGTCCTGGCACTCCATCCCTTGTAAATAGCCTCTCTCCTATTTTAGGAGACACTGTTAGGTTTGGATGGGAAGGGACCTTAAATCCCATCTTGTTCCTGCCCTGGCAGGGACATCTCCCACTGTCCCAATGTCCAGCCTGGCCTTGGGCACTCCCAGGGATCCAGGAGAAGCCACAGCTTGATGAGAAAATTTGGGTTTCTCAGCTCAGGGGCGAGGCTGAAAGACAGAGACACAAAATTCATCCTGTGGGGAGGGCAGAGTCTGAACCCTGCCCCACCCCAGGGAAATGTGTCTGGGAGCTGCAGCCCTGCTGGGACAGTGGCCTCTGGGAGCAGGGTCATTTGTCACCTGCTGGCTGGGCTGGCACTGCAGCCACAGGGAAGGGTTTGTTTGAGCAAACAGTGCAGAAAATCAGGGTTTTTTTTCCCATTAAAATGCAGGAAGCATTGCTGGGATGAGTGGGCAACAATATTTTTTGCTATTTGTTGAGATGGATGTGAAGGATTTCTACAAATCAGTGCAGCATTTCCTTATCTGCATATATTGATGAGTTATAGAATCACAGGATGGTTTGGGTTGGAGGAACCTTAAAAACCAACTCATTCCAACCTCCCACTGGCTGGAAAACCTTAAAAATCACCAAATTCCAAACCCCACGGGTTTGATAGCCCAGAGAGGCTTCAAATCCAGGGATTTGAAGATCCTTCTGAAAGCCTTCGTGGATTCCCGTCCACCAAAATTCCACCAATCCCATAAAAAAGGTGTAAAGGATACGTTTGTCTGGTTATTTAATCTGCTCAGAGAGTGTGGGAGCACGTGGCCTCTCTCAGACATGTAAAAACACCCAGCCTGTTAACACAGTGCATAATTAAGCCCTGGAATTCGTTGCCAATGAAAATCTCGCAGTGGATTTTAATAACGTTCTCAAAAAAAAAAAAAAAAGAAAAAAAAAAGAAAAAGAGAGACAGCCACGTCTTTTATTAATCAAACGAGACACGGCTCTGTTCTGGGAGAGGGATAAAACAGCCAGGCTGCTTCAGGAGCAGCCCTACATGTGCAGGTCGAACCCTGCCTTGCCTGGCGAGGCTGATTTTGATTTTTTTAAACTATATTTTTCTTTTCTGCTTGCGATTCTGCTCTGATTTTGCACTTATTTTGAAGGGCTGTGGCCAGGGAGGTGTTGGCAGAGCCGAGGTCAGAGGAGAGGAGGAAATTGAGGTGATGCTCAGATAAACCCAGGGTCAGCTGAGGCACTTCTGGGCCATTTCAGGTCAGCATTTAGCATGAAAAAAAAAAAACAAAAACCAAGAAAACCCAAAAGGTGTCAATTGCTGCAGCCTCCGGGGTGTTTTTGGAGCGGGTTTTGTGTGCAAACAGCGGCGTGGGGCTGGGGGATGGCTGCGGGGCCGGGGCTGCTCCTGACATCCCCTAAGGAAAAGCTGGAGGAGGAGCAGGGCGATAAAACTGGCTGCCAGGAACCTCAGAGCATTCCCTGGATTTCACAATCCCTGCTCTGGGCTGGGGCTAACCCAAGGAAAGGAAAAATGAGGTAGGAAAATGGGGTGAGGCTGGTGTGGGCTGTGGTGGCCTGGGGTGTGCAGGCACAGCTTTGCTCTGGGGCTCCTTTTCCCCCTCAGGGGACACTCGAGGGGGTGACATGAGCTGATCATGGCTCCTGTGGTGGCAGCTCATGGTGACAGAGCCACCAGGAGGATTTGAGTGGATCCTAAATCCCACCCAGTGTCACCCTCAGGGACACCTCCCCCTGTCCCAGGCTGCTCCCTTATTCTGGGCAATGATTTTTGCTCCTGGTTTTCATCCTTGATTCAGGAATCTGAATCCCAGAATGGTTTGGGTGGGGTTGGGATCTTCAACCCCAGCTCATCCCACCCCCAGGGACACCTCCCACTGCCCCAATGTCCAGCCTGGCCTTGGGCACTGCCAGGGATCCAGGGGCAGCCACAGCTGCTCTGGCAATTCCAGCCCAGCCCCTGCCCACCCTGCCAGGGAACAATTCCTGCCCAATCTCCCATCCATTGCTGCCCTCTGGCACTGGGAAGCCATTCCCTGTGTCCTGTCCCTGCAGCCCTTGTCCCCAGTCCCTCTGCAGCTCTCCTGGAGCCCCTTGAGGCCCTGCCAGGGGCTCTGAGCTCTCCCTGGAGCCTTCTCTGCCCCAGGCTGTGCTGCTGCTCCCCACTGGGTTCTGCCATGCTCAGGAGGTGTCCAGCTCAGGATCTCCAGTGATTCCATAATTCCAGCAGTGTGATCACCCTGCCCAGGCAGGGCACACCAGGGGGAATTACCCTGCCCGGGCAGGGGTGATCACACTGCTGGATTTATGGAATCACTGGATGTCCCAAGCTGGACACCTGGACACCTGGCTGTGCCCTCACACCCACCTGTCCTCTGCGTGAGATGTGCACCTTCACCAGCTGGGGAAGTTTTTCAGTCTCTTTTCAATCTCCCCCTTGGTGCTTTTGCTGCTTCTAAAAATCTGTGCTCAGAAGGGAAGCAGAAAGGATTCCCAAAAAATCCCCTGGCTCATGTGGTTCCAGGATTCTGGGATGTTTGAGAACCACCTGAGAGCACCTGAGAAAATTATCTTCATTCTGGGAATAGTCCTGGGAATGGCAGCAGTCCAAGGAGCCCTTCCATAACTCCATACTCTGTCCCTCTATAATTCCATACTCTGTTCTTCTATAAATCCCTACTCTGTCCCTCCATAATTCCATACTGTTCCTCTATAATTCCATACTCTGTCCCTCTATAATTCCATACTGTTCCTCTATAATTCCATACTGTGTCCCTCAATAATTCCATACTCTGTCCCTCTATAATTCCATACTCTGTTCTTCTATAAATCCCTACTCTGTCCCTCCATAATTCCATACTGTTCCTCTATAATTCCATACTCTGTCCCTCTATAATTCCATACTTTGTCCCTCCATAAATCCATACTCTCTTCTTCCATAAATCCATACTCTGTTCTTCTATAAATCCCTACTCTGTCCCTCCATAAATCCCTACTCTGTCCCTCCATAATTCCATATTGTCCCTCCATAATTCCATGCTCTCTCCCTCCATAATTCCATACTCTCTCCCTCCATAATTCCATACTCTGTTCCTCTATAAATCCCTACTCTGTCCCTCCATAATTCCATACTCTCTGTCCCAAGCCACAGCCCAGGAGAGGGGGAGGAGCACCCCAAAAGTTCTCTCTGTGCCCCAGCACCCTCCCCATGGCTTTAAATGGAGCCCCTGAGCTGGGGGTGAGCAGGGACAAGAGGGGAACCTCAGGAACGTCACCCTGCAGGTCTGAAGTGGATTGGATGCCAAGACATCATTAATTTCTCCCATATCAGAAATTAAATTGAAGCCTTTGCAGTTGATGGGGGAGGTCTCTCTGCAGAGCTCCATTAGCTCAATTCACCTTTCTCTTCCAAGACAGCTCCAGCACTAATTGAGCAGAATTCAGCCCAGCTTTCCCTCCTGGTAATGTGGGTTCAGAGCTCCTAATTGACCTGCTTTGCTGGCAGGGCAGGGAGCTCCAGCAGCCACTGCCTGACTGCAGCCTGTAATTACAGACATTTCAGCCCTTGAAGGAAAATTTGAGGAGCTTTCTGTGCTGAGTTGAAAGTGTAAAATAATATATATGTCTAAAAAGGAAAAAAAAAAATAATTCCAAGCAAGTCTTTGAAAATATCTGAGCAGAGTCAAGGGAGGAAGCTCAGAACTTGTAGGCTGGTGGCACAATCCAGCTTTGTGGAGGAGGTTTTGGGTTGGGATCTCCTGGAGGGGTGACCAAGGAAGGAAGTTTTGGGTCATTCTCCTGGAGCTGCAAGGGGTGGGACAGAGGCACCAGTGCAGATTTTCCATCCTAAAATCCCAGCAGGCCACAAAACCCCTGGATTTGGAGGGCCAGGTGACCTCTGCAACATTTGGGACTGGTGCTCCCTTCCAGCACATCCACAATTCCCTGTCCAGCAGCTGCCCAGGACACCCCAGACCCCCTGGGGGCCCTTTTTCCATGGTCTGAGCTGCAGAGTGACCCCATGGCCACCAGGACCTCCCTCCACTGGCCACCAGGACCTTCCCTCACTGACCACCAGTCCAGCCTGGTGTTTGCAGTGATCACCCTGAGCTCTGCTCAGCCCAGCCCCACTCAGAATGGGATCCCCAGGCAGGGAAATGGTTATTAGAGGTGAAGTTTCCTGGAAGGTGGGGACAGGCTGCACTCACACGCAGGGCACAGGTGACACTGCTGACCTGCACTGCTCTCACCCAGGGGTGGCACTTTGGGTCTCCTCACCCTGTTTTACCCCAAATGTTCCCAAATCACCTGGATCCCTCCCTTCCCCAGCTGGGCTTCCTCTGCTACTGCAAATCCTGTGCAACCCCAAATGCCCTTCTCCTGACCCCAGTGTCCCACAGGGGCTCCAGGTGACCCACCCCAGTGGCTTTCCCTGGGACAGCCCTTCCCTGGGGCTGTGGCTCTCCTGGGACAGGAGCCAGGCAGGGTGCACCTTCCTCTGAGCCCATCTTTGGGGTCCCCTCCAGGCACTGTGGGCCTGGGATGGGCTGAGGGCCCTGGGATGGACCTGGGAGCAGCTGGGCAGGGTTTTGTTTTTCACTGATGGCCTTGGAAGTGTCCAAGGCCAGGCTGGACAAGGACTGGGGACAAGGGCTGCAGGGACAGGACACAGGGAATGGCTTCCCAGTGCCAGAGGGCAGCAATGGATGGGAGATTGGGCAGGAATTGTTCCCTGGCAGGGTGGGCAGGGGCTGGGCTGGAATTGCCAGAGCAGCTGTGGCTGCCCCTGGATCCCTGGCAGTGCCCAAGGCCAGGCTGGACACTGGGACAGTGGGAGGTGTCCCTGGAGGGTGGGACAGGATGGGATTGAAGATCCCAAACCCACCCAAACCCTTCTGGGATTCAGATTCCTGAATCAAGGATGAAAACCACAATCAAAAATCATTGCCCAGAATAAGGGAGCAGCCTGGGACAGTGGGAGGTGTCCCTGCCATGGCAGGGGTGGCACTGGGTGGGATTTAAGGTCCATGCCAACCCGAACCATTCCATGATTCCATAACAGCAGAAACCTCTCCCTGGGAGTGCCCAGGAGCTGCATTTGGGGGCTCCCAGGGAGAGGTACATCCAAACATGGATTAGATCTGAGCAGGGTCCAGGCCCAAAGCTTGGGGAATTTCTGAGCCACGTGTGGGACGTTTCAGGGGCTCTGTGGAGCCAGTGAAGGCTGAGCAGGTCGGAGCAGGGCAGGGCTGGGGGCTCTCCCAAATGCACTCCCTGCAAAAGCCAGAGATGCCAAAGCAGATGTAAAAACATCTGTGTTGGATTATACTTTTTTTTTTTTTTTTTATTTAGAGAGGGGGTAACTGAGAGGTGTTTGAAAAACTTTTATTCTATTTTTAGTCTTATGTGAAGGGTGAGATAGTATGGATGTTATAACTTACACCACTACAATCACAAGTTAACTATTTCTTAATTACAATACATTATAAGTGCTTCCTGGCTCATTAGCTTTAAAAAATATTTCAAATATTATTATTAATAATTTTTAATATTATTAATACCTTAAACTAATAATCTAAAATTACTCAAGTCTTACTACAATACACCTTTCATAGTTCTATTTCTCTAAAGTATCTAGCCTTATTTACAAAATTATCATTTCAAACTTACTTCTAGTTCAGTTTCTCTTTTAACAATTATCTGTCCTATTTTATAGTATTTTTAAATTTCTTTCTTATGTAGTTCTATTTCTCTAAAGTATCTAGCCTTGTTTGCAAAACTATAATTTCAAACTTATTTCTAGTTCAATTTCTCTTTTAACAATTATCTGTCCTATTTTATGGTATTTATTAATTAACATTTCTTACTTTAAAGCTTATCTAGAAATACATATTATATAAATCTATTAAGCCTTAAAAATTTTTCTGCAAATGTATTTGCTACAATCTGGACCTCACCTAAAGCACAGAGATTTTCTGGGCAGCAATGACCCCCCAGAGCCACGGGGGAGAGGAAGGAAAATGGGCAGAGTGGGGAAGGCACCTCAGTGCTGAAATGAACCTCTCTGGGGAAAAAAAATGATTTACAACAGCCCCTTTCTGCCTCCAAACTCACTCTGGGCCTCTCCTGCCTCTCAGCATCTGCAAATAAATCATGGAAATGCTCTCACAGAAAGGCTCCCTTTGATTTGGCCGCCTGACAGCTCCAACACAAATTATTTCAGGCAGCTCGGCCTCTTCTCCAGACCTCCTGAGCTGGAAGTTTTGAGTTGGTATTTAAACTTTGCCTTTTATTTTTTTGTCTTTTTCACACTGAGGAGTTTCAGTGGGAAACTCAACAAGGATGAGCAGAGTTTTTAAAAGCTGCACCTTCCAAAATTCCTGGGATGTGCAGGGCTGGAGGAGCCCTGAGCTCCCAAAAGCAAAGGGGTTGAAGCAGCACCCACCTGGCCCAGTTTTGGGCACAGCTCAGGCACAGAAAATGCTTTTCTGTCTTCTCACTGAAATGCCTGAGCTAAAACAAAACACCAGGATTTGTCCTTCTCCACTCCTGGGAGATTTAGAGGGGAAAAAGAGAACCACTGGGTATTTAATTTTTTTTTTCCTCTGCTCAATAAAATTACCAGAGATAATCCATTGGCTGATTTTACACCCTTGACACGATGGAGAATGAACTTGGAACAGTTCTAACCCAAAAATTCTTCAAAAATGACCAGAGTTTGGAAGGTTTGAATTTTTTAAACCAAGGAAATGTGATGCTTTTAGGGTGTTTTTCAGCATATTTAGGGTGGTTTTAGGCAGTTTTAGGCTGTTTTAAGGCAGTTTTAGGGCATTTTGAGGTGGTGTTAGGCTGTCTTAGGACAGTTTTAGG
>JANPWX010020204.1:0-19145 GCA_024734555.1 Trochalopteron elliotii | reverse complement strand
CCCACAGGCTTCCAGGCACTGCCTGGAGCCTAAAAATCCGTGTTCTGGCCACTGTCAGTTCCCCCATCTCACCCCTTTGTTTGAAGGCCAAAGGCAGCGTTTGTAATCTCCTGCAGGGCCCTTGCAGGAAGGACAAACACGGCACAAGGGTCCCTTTAGTAACTTAGGAGTTACTGGATAGAACCTCAATCAGACACTGACTCAGAATGATCAGCACCCTGATCATCACCTGAATGTTGCCTGTTGGCCACATTTGGGTTTTGATGTCACGAGTCAGGACAAATGCCCCTTGCAGGCACCCACCACACCCCAGTGTCTGTGGAGATGGAGGCAAACCCACAACCCCAAGCAATGAGCCCACACGAGCCCTCCCACTCACCGTGGTCACATCCCACACCCAGACTGTCACTCGAGGCAGGTGCATCTCAATGGATGACTGCAATGAAAGAGAGGTAATTTAGAATGACAAGACTATTTGCATTTTTGTGGCACTGCATGGTGATCAATTGTATATAGAACCTTTTCCAATTGACTGTCTGGAGTTTCTCCAGGCATTCCCCATTTTTGTTTTGACAGAACACGCCTCAGGATGCCATGAGCACGTTCAACCATGGCTTGATCAGTTAAATTACACATGCACATATCTGAGTCAGCCAAATTCAGCAATATCAATGACATCTGTTTGCCAAAGCTGCAAGGCTTTCAGGCCTCTGGGGTTTACCCCTCCTGGGGAAGGTGCAGCAAGGCCATGGCACTCAGCACAAGAGCTGACAATGTCACGAGCCTCAGTTGGTGTGGACTGAAACTGCTTCTGCAGAGTGTGTGCACCTTGATGGAAAATCATGCCATACTTGACCTTGCACAGTTTGTCAGGCTGAAGTGCTACCCATGTAGGATTAGCTAACTTGTCAGCCCTGGGATTACCTTCCATTATGAAATGTGGTAAATTGGAGTGATTCCAAGTGTGCATGAACAATCCAAACATTTGGCTATGCCTGCTGCATATGCAGATTTAATGACCAAATTCAGGGGTACCTGAAGAAATTGTTGGAATGCCATGGCCACAGCCCTCAATTCAATCAATTTTGTGGGCCAAGCCTGATTTGTGACTTTCTAGAATTTGCCAGTCAAGTCCATCCTCTCAGGTAACAATGAACTCAATTACCACAAATTAAAACCACAGCACTTGGTAACTGCAAGGCACACCAAAGGCACGTGAGATATTACATGAGGTACAATTACATCCTTTTTAGGAAAATCAAGATAAATTTGCTTTAAAGTCCAAATAATCAAAACTCAAGGAAAAGTCCATCAGCACCAGGATGTCAATCTTTGGCATCACTGGATGTTGTCTTCAACCCTGAAACAGGGAATTACTTGAGGAAGATTAGTGGAAGCACAGTACCATGATGCTGACACTTTTGTTGTCAAAGTGTCTGTATAATTTCCAGACACATAATCGTCTCTTTTTCAGTCACTCTTCTATTTGTTCTTCTAGCCACAAAGGCTATGCAACGTGTCCCCTTTGACTCCTCGAAGGTGATGGGTGTCTGATGTGACTGCTCGAACCTGCTGATGATAAAACACAGTCATATCTTTTCCTAAGGTTAATAACTTGTCAGACTTTACTGTTATTAGTAAATCAAAATTTTTGGTTTGATAATTCATTTCCCAAATTTCTAATATCAAGTTGTATTATTCAAGTTTATGTGTTGTCTATAAATGCCATGAACCCAGAAACTGTGAACAGCTGAACAGCTTAAATAAATGAGGAATTTGGGAGATCATGTCCGGATCATGAACTCCCAGCCCATTCTAGAAAAACAGATTCAGCTGCCACACTTACAGGTCAAATCATCGAGTCAAATAACTCATATGTAATTTTGCTGCAGAAACATCTGGGTATCACCAAATTTTCTCATCCAGGAAGAGCCTAAGGCTTGGCCAGAACCCCAGCTCTCCCTGTGAGAGAAAAAAGGTTCCTAAGAATCTTGGGGTAATATTAATCGAACCCTCTATTGGCTGGTCCCCTCTGAAATTCTGTCAGAGTGACAGGCTCTGACAGAAGGCTCAAGGGGTGAGAAACTGGGGTCTGGGGTACAAATGGCATACATCAATTAATAGGGCACAATTATTAACTTTTAACATCTTGAGCATTCAACATGTAGTCAGGAATCTCTTTAATTTTATTCACTTCAATTTCCCCCTCTTTTATTTTGATCGGGTCTTGACCCGCATCAGTTTCTTATTCCTGGCAATATGCACTTTGTAGTTCTTGATACTGGTTATAGATCTTTTCTGCTGTACCGACTTCCTTTGTGCTAGAGGTTAGTTTTAGTATGTTTGCAGGTCTCTTGGTGTTGATTTCTGAAACTTGCAGGCTTGCCTGTACTGTGGATGTTATGGTTTGGATCAGGCAGGGGAGTATGCAGGGGATAAGGAGGAGACTCGTAACTGCACTTAGAGTTATGAATCCTATTTTCTTCCACCAGGCTCCTTTTAGGGATCAAAAATTGTCCCACCAATCGGTATTAATTAAGGGTGTCCACTCTTGGGTGCCTACATATGCAACTTTTCTTATTTCCTTGGAAATGTTTTGAATTACTTCCCTTTTATCATCTATTTCGAGGCAGCACTCTGATGAGTTAAACCTTCCACAGGTACCACCTTCATTTGCCTGTAAATAGTCCACAGCCAATCTTATCTGATACACCACTGCTCTTGTTTGGGCTAATTGATGACTAATATGATCTAGGGCCAGAGCTGTCTTATTTGATATAACTTCTAATACCACTTGCAACCAGATAATCCAGTTTAACATATAGATGGGAGTCCGGTACCCCCAAGACCCATCTGGTGCCCAGGTGGCTGGCCCGTATGTTTTTATGATTTCTCCTGGGGTCCAAATCTTGCCTTTCCAAGTTTGAGTGCTACCCATATTAATTACAGTTTGTTTTTGTTTATTATTCTTCTTTGAGTTGTCATATAGTAGCACTCCTAGATTGTTTCCAGATTCGCGTGGCAACAGGAAGAAAGCAGGTCTGATAATACCCACAGTGCAGCTACCTGCCCAGTCTCCAGGGAGATATGTGTAAGCTTTATCCCCACATATCCAGAACAAATGCTCTGGGGCTTTCCATGAGGTGTTTTGGGTGTCAAAGGGGTGTTCCCAGTATTTTGATATTTCCCTAATTCCCCAAAAGGGGTTGATTCCCTTTCCAGTACATTGATGTAACTGATAGCCTTCATTATAAATGCACCCAGTTTCTCTTTTTCCAATAGCCCAATAGGTGTCGGGTTCTCTGGGGATCCATTCTTGGGTTAAATCTTTTATTATTAGGGACCTTTTGCATGCCACAAAAGTTTTATATCGTTTCCCAGTTCTCTTGATGCATTCTTCCCCAATTATTTTAAGCTTCAGGTCCCATTGCTCATTCCCCCTCTTTCTGTTGTTCGGGGGTTCTTGTTTCATTATTTTCCACCACAGAATGTCTAGAGGGGTTAGACTGATTCCTTCCCAGGGCTATACATCTGCCATTTGGGTACTCCCACAAATCCAACAATTAGTAGTATTCAACTCATGACTGATTTTCTCTATCAAATCAATAAACAAATTCTTATTGAGGGGTACATCTATTTCAGTTTTCTTTATAGCTAGTGGTTTTTCTTTTATGAGGTCTATGACTCCTTCTAAATTGTTTATTTCTTCCAGGCAAAACCATTCTCTTATAGGGCACTCCCCAGTCAAGTGCTGCTTAAAGGTGGCAGTGTTTCTTGCAATCCAATATTGTCTTCCCTCTTCCTGACAAGTTGAAAGTTGGGTAATGTCGAAGCAAGTGGGGTTCACATTGGTGTGAACTCTGATTAAGGACTGCGAATTCTCCCCATCATAGATGGGGGAATAGCACTTTGAACAAGCTCTTTCTGTGTATTTGCTTATCATCAAGACTATCGTCAGTCTTCCCAAGAGTCCAGTATGAACCATGTCCATCTTTTGGTCTCACCTGGCCTTGCCTCTTGGGTCCAGGAGCTCCTCAGGTTTAGCCTTCAGAGTTCTTTCTCTGTATGATCCCACTCGGCTGTTAATTTTAGTTAGTGTTTTTGGGGTGTGCTCTATGAGAGATTTCTAATTTCTGGCTTTCTTTTAATAAGCACTTGGTATTAGTGGTTGTTATAACCTTTTTAACAGCTTATGCTAATTCTTAATAACAGCAACTAAACTTCTATTATGACCACTCTAACGATTATAACTTAACTTTTGTTACAATGACAATTTCAGCAACTTATACAGGCTTACCACAACTTACACACTCTTAATAACAATATTATAACTTATACTGACCTAACGCAACTGAGACAAACTCTTAATAACAATACCTCAACTTCAGCAACTGACACAAACTCTTAATAGCAACACTACAACTTACACCGGTTTACAGCAACTGATACAAACTTTTAACAACAATACTAAAATGTCTTGAACGGTCATCTGACTTGTATAGTCTTCTACTGGGTCTTTGGTTTTTTCTTGAGGGTTATTTTTAAGGGATCTGGATGTTGAACAACAGTCCACCTGGGAGGATTGTTTGGGAGGTCTGGACTTGGCAGACCGTTCGGGGGTGGCACTGGTCCTTTTACTCGAGTGACATGGGTCCAGCCTTTCTCCTGTGTCCGGACTGCTGTATGGGTAGTAAGCAGCACCTGGAAGGGACCTTCATATTTTGGGGTCAATGGAGTACTAGTCCAGGACTTAATTAATACCCAATCCCCGGGGTTAATTTGATGAATGTTCGAGTCAAGGGGAGACGGTTGAGGAAGATATCCTTTTTTCCTGAGGTCTTCTAATGTTTTCCCGATTGTTATTATGTACCTCTGGGTTCTGGTCTCTCCTTCTTGGTAACCTCCAGTGCTATAGGGGGTTAACAAGAAGGGAAGTCTGAACATCATTTCGTAGGGAGAAATCCCTGTGTCTGATCGGGGCCTGGTCCTAATTTGCCAAAGGGCAAGAGGCAAGCATTTGAGCCAATTTAGCTGCGTTTCTTCAATAATTTGGTCAACACATTTTTAAGGTCCTGTTCATCCGTTCCACCCTCCCTGAGCTCTGGGGGTGCCAGGGGGTGTGGAGTTTCCATTTTATTCCCAATGCCTCAATTGTTTTTTGCAAAATTGTGGCGGTAAAGTGGGGACCCCTATCTGAATCAATATTGTTAATTAACCCATACCGAGGGATTATGTGTTCCAGAATAATTCTTACTACCACCTCTGCTGTCTCCCTTCTTGTTGGAAAGGCCTCCACCCAATGGGTGAGATGATCAACTATTATTAAGAGATGCCTATAACCTTGGGTAGGGGGCATCTCAGTGAAGTCTACCTGGACACTTTGGAATGGTCTCAAAGCCAATTCTCTTCCCCCACATTTAACCCCTCTCATTACATTTTGGTTGATTTTCTGACAGATTATACATCCTTGGGTCATGGCCTTTGCTAAACTATATACTCCTAGGCATAAATTTTCTCTTAGAAAGTGGTCACATAACCCCTGGACTCCCCAGTGGGTTAATCTATGGATTTCAGTCACCATTTTTCTCGCTAGGGGCTTGTTTAAAAATTTTCTCCCATCAGAGGTTAACCACTCTCTCTGCTCTCCTTTCTGCATTTTTAGTTCTTCTATCACTTACAATTCCTTCTCTCCATATATTGGTTTCATTCCTCTTTCCTCTTTCCCTGCAGGGAAATTTTGGTTAGCGCTAGAATTTTGATTGGTTCCCCTGAATTTAGAGTTGCCCTTTTTGCTTCTTGGTCTGCTAATTAATTCCCTTTTCTTTCCAGAGTATCCCCTTTTTGGTGTCCTCTTATATGTACTATTGCTATTTTTATGGGCTTTAGCAGGGATTCTAATATTAATTTTATTAGCTCTTTGTGCATCAGGTTCTTTCCTTTTGAATTTAGAGACCCTCGTTCTTCCCAAATTTTCCCAAATGTATGGATGACCCCAAAGGCGTATTTCGAGTCCATGTAAATTGTTCCCCAGTCTCCCTCTACTAAGTCTAGTCCCCTCTTCAATGCATAGATCTCACAAAGCTGAGCTGACCACGTAGAAGGCAATTTCCCCTCTTCTGTGACTTTTATGTTTTTTGTGTTTAAACCTTCAACAATTGCATACCCAGAGACCCTTTTCCCTTCTATCACCCTTGAAGACCCATCAGTGAACAACGTTCTTCCAAAGGGTAGGGGTATACTCTCCAAGTCTTCCCTCACTTTGGTCTGGAAGTTCATAAGTTCTAAACAGTGGTGTTCCAACTCCAGAGGGGGTTCTTCAGAGAGAAACTGTGCTGGGTTTAGATTTCTGGAGGTAGTTCTATCTAAGTTTTCAGTGTTCATCAGGGTGATTTCATATTTAAGGATCCGGGAATCTGTTATCCATCCTGGGGCTCTCTGGCTCAAGATAGTTTTTAAATCATGGGGCATGTGGACCTGTATTTTTCCTTGTAAGGTCAGCTTTTGAGTTTCTTCTACCAGCATTGCAGCTGCAGCAATGGCTTGTAAACAGGTGGGCCATCCCCTGGCCACTGGATCTAATAGTTTGGAGAGGAAGGCTGTCGGCTTTTACACCCTCCCCACTCCTGAGTCACTACCCCATAGGCAACCCCCTCTTCGGTATTTACAAATAGGTCGAATTCTTTTTTAAGATCTGGCAAACTTAGGACAGGTGCTGTGGACAGTTTGTCTTTTAATTCTTTTAGCTGGTTCTCATCCTCCTCCATCCATTCTATGGGTTCTGGGTTGATCAATTTACCACAGAGGAACTTCACACTTTGGGTGTACTTGTCTATCCATAACCTACAGTATCCGAAGAGGCCCAGGAGTTTTCTTATGTCCTTTTTAGTCTTTGGGGCAGGTATCGACAATATACCTGCAATTCTCTCGGGGTTTAGCTTTTTCTATCCTTTTCCAATTAGGTGTCCCAAGTATATTACTTCAGGTTCAATGAATTGCAGTTTCTTTTGGGACACTTTTAGTCCTTTTCTCCCTAGAAAATTTAAGAGCTGAATACTTGTAATTCTTACTTTAATTTGGTCCTCTCCAGATACTAATAGGTCGTCCACGTACTGCAGAACTTGCACCTGCTCTTCGGGGGTAAATTGTTGTAATAATTTCTCTAGGCCTTGTCCAAATGGGTTCAGTGACTCGGTGAACCCCTGCGGCAAGCGTGTCCACCTCAACTGTTGCTTCCTTTTTCTCTCTGAGTGGTCCCACTCGAATGCAAACCAGTCTCTGCACTCTTCTGCTAGAGGGCATGCCCAAAATGCATCTTCTAAATCTATGATGGTAAACCAGGCATGCTCCCGGGGGATTTGACTTAAAAGAATATAGGGGTTGGGAATTACAGGATGCCTGGTTACAGTTCTCTTGTTAATTTCTCTTAGGTCCTGGACTAACCGATACTTTTCTTCTGCCTTTTTCACGGCCAAGATTGGTGTATTGTGGAGGGGCATGCATGATTCTAAAATGTACTCTTTTATCAATTGTTCAATTATTGGGGTCAACCCTCTCTTCCCTTCTGGGGATATCGGGTATTGCTTTACCCAAATTGGAGAAATTCCTGCCTCTTTCTTCTCTCTGAAGAGAGAAATTCTACTCTTATCGGTGGAATATCAAGAAGACCACTTTTTCCCCCTTCTGCCCAGACTTCAGGGTCTATCTCTTCCAGGTCTCCTGTGGTCAGTTTCATAATTCTCACTACCATCCTTCCCTTTTCTGGGATAACCCCCACCCTCAGCTGGATTTGCAAGTGTCTTTCCATTAAATTACTTTCTGCATCTGGTAAATAAATAAAATCACTCATGATCTGTCTCGAGTTTCCTCGTATTTCAACATTTTCAATGACTGATGCCTTGAATGGTTTTCCCTCTGCTCCCATTACTTCACACATCTTATTTCCCAAAGTTACTCCTGTTGAGAGCTCCTTAAGACTGGATTGATCTGCCCCAGTATCTACCACAAATTCATATTCCTTATGTGGAGGACCCACTTCAAAATTTACTATGGGCTCTTCTTGGTGGCACATTGGGTCCCCTAGTGCATAGAGCCCATGATACCCCTAATCTTTGTTATTCCCCCCCTTAGTAGCTTTTCCAATGTGTCTTGCTCTTCTTTTATTGCTTCATTGAGAGATAACTTCTGGCAATTTCTTTTCAGGTGCCCCGTCTCCCCACAGTAGAAACACTTTCAATCCTCCCCTGGCCATTCAGGTGTCACCCAGGGTGGTGAGACATTCTTCTTTCCTCTCCCCGGCTTTCCGTTCTCTCTGTTGAGCGGACCCTGGTTGGACACACTTTCCCTAGCCACAGCCACCATAATTTTTGCTTTTGTTCTGGCTTTCTCTTCCCTCCTTCTTAGATAGACCCTTAAAGCCTCTCTCAACAATTCGTTTATTCCCTTCTCTTGCCAATCTTCCATCTTTTCTAACTTTCTTTGAACATTGGGCCAAGATTTGGTGACAAATTGGGTCTTAAGTAACACTTGGCTCTCAGGGCTATCAGGGTCCATGTTAGAATACAACTGGAAATTCTGCTTTATTCTATTTAGCCACGTGGCTGGGGTCTCATCTTTCCCTTGCATACTGTCAAAAGCTAGTTTTGTCTTGTTGCTATGGGGAACTGACTCTTTGATGCCTTTAACCAAATTCCGATAATCGTCCATGTTTCTCCTGTCCTCCTCCCTATTCGGGTTCCACCTCAGGTCACCTCCCAGCAGTTTATGATCACCTGGGGGGCCCATTCTATTCTCCCTCTCCCAAATTTGTATCCCTGCAATTCGAATCATTCTCACCTCCTCTGGGCTGAATAAGATTTTAAAGATGGAATTCAGCTCTCTGCAGGTATAAGTGCTGGGACCTAAAAATTGGTCTATTTGATTGGACACCCCTACCGGCTCTTCTACTAAGTTCCCCAGTTCTTTTTTAAAGTTCCTGACCTTTGAGGCTGTCAGGGGTGCCTTTACAAATCCTACTCCTCTGGCGGCTCTGCCCATTGGAACTTCTGTTAAGGGAAAAAGTTTAGTTCTCGAGCGGGTGTTACAATAGGGCCCTCCTGGGGTTTTGGTTACTTGGGATGCGGTTATGGGTACTGATTATTCTCAGGGGAGGGTTCTGTACTTGAGGTGGATAAACTCAATTCCCAGTTGGGAGGTGGTGCTGGAACTATGGATGGTGAGGGAGAGGAAATTTGGCTACAGTTAGGGGAGACTGGAGGTACTACTGTTGGGTAGAAAGGGTTGTTACTTGATTGGGGTGGACTTATTGAGGGGCTGGTCAGAGAGGAGACAGGGGTTCCGGGTTGGGGAGGTTGAGAGAGATTTATAAGTGAGACTTGAGGATTGGAAGGAGGAATAGGGGAACCAGTTTGGGAAAGTTGAAGAGGACTTATAGGCGGGGCCGGAGAATTAGGAGGAGGAATAAGGGTTACTGTCTGGGAATGCCGAAAGGTGTTCGCAGGTGGGGCTTGAGGGTTCTGAGGGATAGCCTGGGGTATACCTGGATAATCACGGGGAGGAGGCAAACAGCTGAGTGGATCCCAGATAGGGCTATTTTCTTCTTTCTTGTTCTTATCTCCTTTTTCTCCTTGCCCTTGTAATTTACAAATCTTTACTTTTTCGTTCTTAGTGCTCTGTTCTTGCCAACAAGCAGCATACTGTATCTGTTCTATTTCTATATCCCCTTGGGCTCTCAGGTGTTGATTTAATTGAGCACACATTCAAGGGTCAGTTGTTCTGTACCATGGCCACTCCCCAGGTAGACTTAGAGTAGGCCACACTTCTACACAATAGTGTATCATTTTGATTTTATTTAAGGTCTTAGTACTTTCTTTTCTGTCCCATCGCTCTAACGTCTTTCCTAATGGACTACCCAGAGGGATGTTAGTTATCTTCCCTCTCTCCTGCTTTTGGACGTCCTTTGGCTTGCTCATACATGTATCCATTCTCACTTGGTCAAACTAAGAACTTTCTACAGTGCCCTTACCCAAATGGAAAGTGTAATGTAGGGCAACACAAAGCAAAATTATTTGACCTTTCTTTTAACTGAACTTCCTTAAGGTGCCCCTACAAGAACACAAATCTAAAGACGGGCAACTCAAATCTTAATTCTCACTCACTCCACTAACACTCGTAAGCAGCCCCAGGGACCCTCCCTCAGGGTTTGGGCACTACCCCTGCCAGTGCTCGGAGTGCCCTAAAGGTAGCCTGGCAACCTGCCCTTAGGGCCTCAGCCCCTACCCCCAGTTAGCACCCTTTCCTCTCCTGTAGGTCAGGCAAATCCCCGTGAGCGGCCGGTCAACCGGGGCCCAAGGTTCCAGTTACCGCCTACTGCCAGGACTAGGACATACAATGTGTGACTCACTCACATACCCTATCGTTAAGTCCCTCCTACTTTGGAACTTCCCTAATTCTCACTGCTCTGCACCTGGACAGCATCCTTTTGGGCACCCCCGACCAGTTCTACCTCTCCACACCTGGAAAGCGTACCCCTCCTCTGGGTACCTCCAACCAGTACGACACCCTCGAACCCGGAAAGCGTACACAAAATACCCCTGACCAGTGCAGACTCCCCACACCTGGAAAGTGTACCCCTCCTCTGGGTACCTCCGACCAGTGTGACCTCTCCTGTACCCCGTCAGTTACCTCCACTATTAACCTTGGCCAGTACGCCTTGTTCTCCCCACACCCTGAAACCAACTGAGGTGAGGTCCCAACGGGGCTCCACTTGCCCCTCCCTCTACCTCTGTCCAGTTGGGGTCCTCCTGACCCCCTTACACTGGGGGCAGCCTACCCTCCTATGCCATAAGAAAAGCATGGCTGCGACTACCCGTCCAGCCAAATACACAGTGGCAAGTTGTAAGGAACCAGGTCAATGAGAACCACTTGTGCTGCTACCTGTTGCTCCTCCAGCCTTCTGTGGAGGAATTGCCCCTTGCCTTTAGGCTCTGAGATGCAGAGAACACAATTGTACAAACAGTGGAGAAGGGAAGGGCGCAGTGACTGGGTGAGTTTGCTGTGACCTACATAAAGGAAAGCAGAATGTGCAGCCCTGCACTGGCTTTTACTTCTAGAGCCTTTTGCTGTCAGAGCAGCTGCTGAAAGCTGGCAACAGAGCTGCAAGAGTGGAAAATGTAGATGGGCGCACCAGTCTGAGGAGGAAGGGAGGCAGTGTGCTATGTGCTGTGCCAGTACTGTTTGGGGAACATGAACCTTAACAGCACTTCCTGTCTGCAGAACTGCAACACTTAAAGTGTAAGAAAGAAACTAGCACCACATTTTGAGGTTAAGTTCAACCACTGCACGTTACTTTTTTTAGCAGCAAGAGCAGGGTTAGCTGACTCTGACTGGGAAGGAGCTTTGGCTGGACTTCTGCAATTTTGTACGCTGCTCAAGCAAGCCCAGTGCTCTGTCACTTCCTTTTTCACTTTTGGTGATCCAGACAGAACTGAAGTGCAGCAATGGCATTCAGCTTTGCCTTTTAATGCACATATGCTACACACAACCACTGTGTGTTGTGCACAGTTTTTCCTCAGCTTTAAGGACTCATATCCATTTTGTTTTGCAGCATCCAAACTGTCCATGTACCTCTGGCTCAGCAAAATGTGGAAGGAGAGAAGCACTTGCTGGATTAGTCATTTTATGTCCAAGGCATTCAACACAGCAACACAATCTGGGCGACAAAAAGGGGACATGAAATACATGGGTATTTTGTGTGGATTGAAAATGAAACACATTTTTTTTGTGTGGATGTCTCTCCATGTCTTTAGTCCTTTCAAAGCTGTAATTTGCTCAGTGGTATTCAAGCAGAGAAGAACCATGAAAAGAGCACAGTGATCTAGTGGGGCTTTACATGTTGTGAAAGAAAGAGGACTGCCCCTTGACTATGGTGCAAATGCAAGTTTCAGAGGCAAGCTTGATGTCTAGGGGCAGTTCTCTACACGACATGTAGCTGAGAAACTTTCTGTTTAGATTCAGACAAGAAAGGCAGAATGATGTGACATGTAGCATTTAGCAGGAAAGTGCATGGCCCAGGCGTGTTTCAGCACAGAAACATTGTTTTAGGAGAGCTTTGCTGCCAGCACAGTGTTCTGTGTGTGAAACAGACAATGATTCCCTTCCAGGAGAATGGAAGCACAACAGGCTGCAAAAGGCGGAGAACGAAGCCGCAGAGCCCCGGGCTGGTACACGCAGCCTGCTGGGTGCAAGACATGGGTGAATACCACTGGCCTGAGAGCCAAATTCACAGTGGCAGTTGTAAGGAGGCACTTCAATGAGAGCTCCTTGTGCTGCTGCCATTCCTCTTCCTGCCCTCTGTGGAAACAACTGCGCTGACCTTGTAGGCTCCGAGATCCAAACAACACAATGGTAGATGCAGTGGAAGAAAGATAAAGTGCACAAGTGAGATTGATGATTGTGAGACAAGGGCCACTTAAACTCTGCACTGGCTTTCACTTCTATAGACTTTATCTATAGGTGCAGCTTCTGGACGTTTGCTATGAGGATGTGACAGTGGAACAACTGACAGCAGGTCTATCTAGAAAAGAAGATACAGAGCTGCAGTGCATTGTGCACAATTAAATGCTGCTAAGAGAAGGAGGTACATTAAGAATGTCTTCTGTCCTGGCACTTCCATCTGTGTGATCTCTCGCTGCCTGGGCTCAGCAACACAGAAAGTGATTAAACTGTGGATATCAGGTTTCACAGGGGAGAGAGTAGGGCAGCAAATGCCTTCTGTCCTGCCTCATCTCTGAACTTCAGTTGGAAATGCTTCACTGTAACAATGGATTCTGCCACTTGGAGAAAATGTGCTGATGCTATACGTGTATTTGAGAAGGAAAGTGCGAATTACTAGTGTGTCTTGTCTAGATTACAGACTGCAAAGGGACTATGAATGCCAGCCCTGGCTGTTTGTTGTAGGACTTTTTCTTTGCAAGCAGCTGCTGGACCTTTTGAGGGGGGTTGGGATCTGCCAGACTGAGAAGGCAGGATGGTACACAGAGCTGGAGAGAAAGTGCAGATTTCCAGAGAGGTAGATACAGCTCAGTGGGTGCCAATTACCTGTTGAGCAGCTGATCACACAAAAAACTTTCTAAAAAGGGGAGGCCGTGCTGCATTGCCTTATTTTGGCAGCATAAAGTGCTCAGCCAACAATGAAACGATACCTCTCCTTTCCCCGCCGCATGCAGAACATATTCTTTCAGTCTCCCAGAGCCAGGGTGCACAGCGGAGCTCTTCCCTGGCCGCCCCCACACTAATGGGGTAAACACACCAGGAGAGCGCTTGCCTTTTCCCTTGGCACTGTCAGCGCTCAACAAAAAAACCACACGATGGCGGTGCCGACTGGCAAAAGAAGGAAATGTACCGGCACGGCTTCAAACCACCTGGAGGGCAGAGCCAAATTGCAGATGTCCCTGCTCCCAAATGTACAGTTCCAGCACAAAAAGAGTTCCCTGATCTTCCCCTCATAACTGCATAGTCTTCTTTGCACAAAACACAAAGGGAAACACCAACTCCGTTGCCTTAACAAAGCTTTTTATTTTCATAGAATCCTCTAACCAACTTGAAAATATCTGGAAAAAAACTCACCAAAGTGCAACTTAAGAATAATCTTCCAGGACCAAATTTAAACAGCCACACCATGAGCACACACCATGTTACTGGCACTTTCCTTCTCAGCTCTAGGTACTGTTTTAATCCTTGTTTGCAGAGAAAAGAGTAAATCAATATGTCTTCTGCACTTAGCAAATCAACAAACTGCAAGCCAAAAAAGCAAAATATAAAACTGTCACCTCCTGAAGCATCTAAAGCATTTGAATGCAGTGAGGGGATGTTTGCCAGGGAAATGTGCCCCAAATTTTCCCCAAATCCCCCAAAATTTCCTGGGCTGTCCCCAAATTCCCCTCTCATGCCTGCAGCACCTCCCCCAAAATCTCCTCCAAAACCCCTAAAAATGCCCATTCCCCCCAAATTCTCTCAAAATCCCCCAAATTTCCCTTTAGCAAAGGTTTTTCTAAGCCATGGCCCTTTGATGAAGCCACACATTTACAATCAAGGCAGTCCATTAGTACAGATGGGGGCACACTCTGGGGGTACAGCTAAGGCCATGAGATCTCAGCAGGCTCTGAGGTCACAGCAGGCTGCAGCTTCTCCCCAGCTCTGCAGAAAGGCTTTGGGCATCAGCTGACAGGGAGCCCAAAGTGCACCACGGGCCATGCACACCCTGAGATCCCTGACCATTCCCCAGTCTCCGGGCAGGTCACAAAGGGTGGCTGTTTGGAAGAGGGAGTGTCCTGGCCCAGCCCAATACCTGGGCAATTTCCTGGCCTGTGTCTTTTCCAAATATTGCCTCCTGAAGATGCCAGCACCCAACTGGGGAACTGTTCCATCTGATCCAGCTGTCTCCCTTCCTTCCTCAAGAGATGGACATAGAGGCTCTTTGCAAGGCAGCATTTCCACAGGAAGCTGTCGATCATCGACAGTCTCTGCTGCAGGAAGAAAGGTGATTCCAGGCATGGGCACGGGGACAGGAGGTAATTTCTGTGACAGACTCAGCCCTTGCTGGGGCTGTGTGGCAGCAGCTCTTCCCCCAGCACCCGCCCTTGCACAGCTTGGCAGCAGCCAAAGCTGGAAGTGCCTCAGCTTTGAGGCCTCTGGAGCTCATTCAGCCCCTGGGAAAGGAGACTCGTGCCCCAAGGTCCCTCCTGCTGCAGCTGCTCCTGGAGCCCTGAGCACCCAGAGGCCCAAGGCACAGGAGCAGCCCTGAGCAGGAGCCCTGCCCTGAGCCCAGGGCCAGAGCCAGCCCTGGCTCCCCACTGGGCAGGGGCTGCCCTGGGGCCTGACAGGGCCTGAGCCCGTCCCCTTGGGCTGGGGGAGCTGTCACGGGGCAGGGAGGGTCGGGGGGGGCAGTGACTGCTCAGGGATGGGTTTGGCCCTTGTCCCCCAAAGGACTGACTGTCCAAAGATCTGTATTGCCCCTGGGCTCTCCTCTCAGCCTTCTGGGCTTTGTTGGGTGGCACAGCCTGTGCCAAGGGACAGAAGGTGCCTGCAGGCCCCAGCTCTGGGGGAAACAGAGAATGTCCTGGCTGTGTGCACTGTGCTGCCAGCTCAGCAGTGGGGCACAGCACGGCCTCACACTCCCCATTGCTCCTGCAGAGGCAGCCAGCACCACGACACGTGTTCCTGATTGCCAGAAGGGTGTTGGTTTCTGTCAGGGTCAGCTAGTGGTAATTGCAGCCCTGGTTTTTTTGGTGCTTTTCTTCATTTCATGCTGTGTCACGATTTGGATTTTCCAGAAGAGAAAACGGTGAGTGTTTTGCTCATCTTTCCCTCAAACAGCTTGCTTTGAAAGTCTGCTGTAGACAGGAAACATTCCCAGTGACACTGCTGTGGGGTTGTGGATAGTCAGTGCTTGTCCCAATAACTCTGCTGAGGGTTCTGCTGCTGCCCAGTGCTGTAACTGGCCTCTGAATTCCTGGGGAATTGTCCTGGGGAGCCGCTGGGGCTGCAGCCAGTGCTGGCTCCCACTGAGGCTGCCTGGCCAAGAGCAGCCCCAGGGGCAGCGGGCAGAGGCAAAGCAAGGTGGGGAGGAGAAAGCAGGGCCCAGATTGCCCTGGAAAGGCAGACAGACACACTCTGGGGCCTGCTCCTGCCCAGAGCCATCCCCTGCTGGCTGGGGCCTGGAAGGGAGCTGTGCCGCTGGGCCAAGCTGTGCCAGCAGCTCCAGCCGTGCTGGGGAGCCGTGCCAGCTCTGGGCCCTGCTGTGCAGGAGGGTCCCTGTGTGCCACCACCAGCTGGGGCCTCAGACACCTCCTCTCTCCACAGGAGCCATTCTCTTCCTTCACAAGTCCAGCCAGACACCTCAGCCACGGGCAACAAGAGGATCTGTTGTCTTTCCTCCACAAACATGGTCACGTTGTTCGGGTCACAGCATTGTTATCGGATTATTGTTATAGATAATCACCACACAGCACTGGAGCTTCTGCTCCCAAAGGGAGTGGCCCTGGTCTCCAGCCAGGACAGGAGGTGCAGCCCTCCCTCCTGCCAAGGCAGGGCTTAAGTCCACCAACACCTTTGGGCTTCAGCTCTGGTGTCTGGGTGCTACCACCAGCACTGGTGGAGACCTGCTTGTCTGGGCACAGCCAGGGCTGGGCAGGCAGCAGCCAGGCAGGGGACTCCTGAGAAAAACTGTGCCCATTTGGTCTTTGTTTTTCCTTTTTAGAAATATTTAGTTGTTGTTGGTGTTTTTTTGTTTTTTTTTTTTTTTTTTTTTTTTTTAGAAAGAAATCCCCAAATAGTTCTTCCCTGTTTCTATAGTAGTTAAGGATTGTTCAATGCAGCTTTAGATTTCTGGAAAATTTAGAACATTTTGCACTTCTAGAATAAAAAATTAAAATCACATTTCCTTGATAATCTTTACTCTAGGAAGAACTAAGACTCCCCCAAGACACCCAGCCTGCTGCGGAGCCTCTTCTCCCACTGGAGATTTGTACCTACTCACAACCAAATTAGGTAAAACCTTCTCCCAGATATTTTCTGGGATTTCTCACAAGCTCACTTTTAGTCTTCAGAGGCAAACTTTGAGCACAGTGAGATTCTCTTAATATCACCATCTTTGCCTCTGGAAGAATTCCCTCAGTTCTAGAGCAGGGGGTTCTCTCAGCTCCCTGCTGCCCCCGGGCTCTCCTCTCAGCCTTCTGGGCTTTGTTGGGTGGCACAGCCTGTGCCAAGGGGCAGAAGGTGCCTGCAGGCCCCAGCTCTGGGGGAAACAGAGAATGTCCTGGCTGTGTGCACTGTGCTGCCAGCTCAGCAGTGGGGCACAGCACGGGCTCACACTCCCCATTGCTCCTGCAGAGGCAGCCAGCACCACGACACGTGTTCCTGATTGCCAGAAGGGTGTTGGTTTCTGTCAGGGAACACGCTGCTGGCTAGAGTTAATGGCAGACCTTTGGCATTTTCTGTGGCGTGCAGGTGATGGGGGACCCCTGTAAGGCTGGCAGAAGACAGGGCTCTGTCCTGAGGCACACGGGCAGGGTGTAAGACATGCAGGGGTTGTTTGGGTCCTTTGTAAGGGGTGCACGTGGCTGGGCTTCCTCATGAGGTCCTTAGGGGATTTGGGGATTCTTCCATGGCACACGGGTGACTGGAGACCTCTGCAAGGCTGGCCGGGGGCTTGAGTTCCTCGTCATTTACATGACAGTCTAATGGTTGTGGTCAAGGGCTGGAGAGGAGCCAAGTCCTTGCTAGGGTGGGCAGGGGGCTGGATTCCTTAGTGGGGCACACGAGGCTGTTGGGGGAGTCTCTCCAAAGGTGTGCACAGATGCCTTGTGAGGCACACAGGGATATTTCTGGGCTCTCCTAAGGTGTGCAGAGATCCCTCATGAGGCACAAAATAATATTTGGGGCTCTCTCTTGGGTTTGGTTTCTCACCCGAGATTCCGGCTGTCAAGAGTCCTTGGCCCTCTAAAAGCCCTGAGCCGTGTCGCGTAAAAAAGCAGAGTCTCCAAGGCCTTGTTTTTGGGTTTCTGGTGTTGTTTATTATTTGATATCTCAGAATTCTCTCCGCACCCAGCCGAGGTCCGGACAGCGGCTGGGACACGAGGCGACTGCCCGCCGATGGGGCACTGCTTTGCTCTTATACAGGTAACTATGTGTGCATTATTCACAGTTTTGTGCCAATGTCTAGTGCCTGTACTAGAAAGGTCACTTGTACCTTAACCCAATCCCCTCAAACTACTTTGTGTCATCACCACCTCAGAAGATGGAGGACAAGGAAGGAGGAGAAGAACTTAGGGCAACACCCTAAATCCTCCATCTTGTCCCCCATTTACGTCTATGCTAAGAATCCTAAAACTACAAAATTTTTTACCCTGTGCTGTGCTAAGCTACTATTTTCACACCCTCGAGGTTTGTAATTCCTCTCTCAGTGTTGGAAGCTTTTTCCATCGACTAAAATCAAACTCGGTGCCTTTCTGGGCTGTGTGCCAAGGTCTCCAACCCCTCTGGACCAGCTCCACACCCCCTGTCCAGGGTTCAAACTCTCTTCCTCAGGTCCCAGGTCATCCAAAGGGATGCCATGGACTCCGACGTATTCCTCCATTTAAATATGGAAGTAATAGAAAGCAGTGATTGCCCATGAAGGGAGACTCCCAAAATTATGAAAAAGGTGTTTTCCTTCAATTGAGGCCCTTCAAATCGTAGGTGAAGGGGCATCCTCCACAAATGAAACACCATTACAGAAAAGTTCTCCCCCTCAATTTCAATCTCTTTTCTTCTAGAAAATCCCTTTTTTGGGGGGCAGCGGGCACAGGGGAGGGACTGGGGACACTACCCCCTCCTCCCTGGTCACACCTGGGGCTGCTGCACGGTGGAGAGTGGGGAGGAGTTCCCTCCCAGTTCCCTCCCAGTATCCCTCTCCCTGGCCAGCGCCGGCAGGGATGGGGAGAGCTCTGGGAAGGAACTGGGAGCACTATTCCTGCCCAGGGCTCCTCAGATCCCTCCCGCTGCTCCCCAACATTCCCTGTTGCTGATTCGTCCTCCTGGGGCTGATTGAAACGCTCTTGAACATGGCAGATTTCACTCTCCTCCAGCTCACAACCAGCACGTGTCTGACTGGAACAAACAGCACCTTGCTCCTGAAACATCAAGAGTGCTGAGAAAAGCCTTTCAGAAATCCACCTCCGGAGCAGCTCCACACCCGCGGTCATGGCACACTGAAAGGGACATGAGGAGAGGTCAATGCTGGTCCCGGCCCTGCGGGATACCGAGGCTCAGCAAGGCGCTGCCAGCTCAGTCCCGCCCTGGCCCCGCTCCGCCGACGCCGCGGCAGCAGCTGCGGAGACAAGCGCAGCCTCCGGGAGCTCTCCGGTGCCCGTAGCCCCGGGCCCTGGGGCTCTGCAGCCGCTGCAGCCCAGCTCCGTGCCGGGACAGGCGCTGACAACGCCTGCGAGCTGCCCGATGCAGCGGGGACAGGACAGCTGCGGCTCCGAGTCCGCCTGCCCAGGGGGGAAGAAGCAGCAGCAGCAGCCCCGGGCTGCTCACCATTGTCCCCCGCATCGCCATGGGAATTGCGGCGGCTCGGAGCCCGGGGACACCGAGCGCGGGCACAGCCG
>JANPWX010020199.1:4223799-4247139 GCA_024734555.1 Trochalopteron elliotii | reverse complement strand
TATACATTCTATCATCTGCTATAACTTCCTTCTATGTTTTAATTGCATGAATTTATAATCACATCCATTACAATCCCCCACCTTTTTTTTAATTAATCTATTAAATTCGTGCTTATATTTAATTTTATTTTTCCCCTTTTCCACCACCAATAAACTTTATTCTAATACCAATCCTCATCAAATTCATCAGAAGTTTCTTGTATTTTTTTTTTTTCCACAATACTTCTGGTATGCAATATTTTCCTCTTTTAATTTTTCCTCAAATTTTCCAATGCTTCAGCAGCCCGACTTTTCTCCTCCAATTTCATGATCTGGAAACTTGGCTAGCTTTTCCTCTAGCGAGTTCCGGGTTACTGGGCATAGCTGCTATCTGCATACCTTGAATGACTGAATGAATCAATCTTATTAAACATGGAATCAAACAGGGTAGAAACATCGTTTTTTTTGCCACAGAACATAGAATGAAAAATACAACTTTCTTCTACCAGGCCCCTTGTCCAAACAGCTGATCCCGCTATGAGGCCTGGAGAATAGAGTTCCATTTTTGAACTGGTACGTGGGCTACTTTTTTTATATCAGCTGCCAATTCTCTGATGGTTTCTCCATAGTCATCAATTTCTATGCAACATTCTGATTCATTGAATTTCCCACAGACCCCTCCTTCTTCAGCTAGCAAATAGTTCAAAGCCAATCTGTTTTGATATACAAAGGCTCTCATTTGGGAGTGCTGTTTGGCTAACAATTCCAGGGCCTCTGAAGTATGATTTGAGACAATTTCTACCACTGCCTGCAGTCTTATCAATCTTTCCTGCTCCATTTTTCTTTTCCTTGCCTCTGCTTCTTGCCTCTTCAGCTCCTAGGTGAGCATTTGTACCTTACTTTTTGGGTTAGCCCTTCCTCATTCTTTGAGAAACAAAAGGTTTCTGCAAACAGATTCTTTTGTCATCATTTCTGAGGAGGTCTAGTACTATGGGTTCATTGCCTATAAAAGATTTTGCTTCATGATTCAGATTCTTTCTCATTTAATACATTTTCCTCCCATAGTACAGATTTCCAATTTACTTTTACCATAACACAGCTTATGGACTTGATAGTATGCCAAAAAAGTGGATTTCCTTTTCCCTCCTATTTAGACCGTTTAGTTGTATTGGTCACACACTGAGATAGGTGGTATTTCCCTTATTTCACGTTTGTGCAAAAAGTGACTGGAGGAGTTTTTATCTGTGTTTTTGGACAGGCTTTCTCTAGGGTCTACCGTCGGGTTGTGACACACCACCCCCCTTTCCAATTCACAAACTTTGAATTGAGTGCCATTAAAAGAACAATGTTCTTTTGGTTTTCCCTCTTGGCAGTCGAATTGAGCATGGTATTCTACGGTCTTTACGGTTGCTTGTCCTTTAAATGCCACCTTCAGGCACTGTTCATATTCAGTAAGGGGTTTCTGCCTCTGCAGGGTCCCGGGGTTCAACCCGTTCCCTTGGCATGTGGCTTGGCTCGAGGCTACTAGGATTATGATTCCCCACAGGAATACCCCTCTGCCTTGCCCTTCGCCGTGGGGTTGCCACCCACGGCGGGGTAAGCCATCTTCTCGGCAGCAGGTGTATGCTTCAGGGGCTCTAGTAGTCTGAGCTGCAAACCTCTGTTTGTAAACACCCCACTTGGACAATTTGACCGTATCTGACTGGCAAGGTACCTTTGTGGTCCTTCTGCACTCAATTTCTAGAACCTCTGCCCTGGCATCCAATTTCCCTTTTGTCCCCTTTCTGAGTATTAAATACCAGTCTGGGGAACTGAATTCTAGAATTTTGGTGAGGGTTGCAAATGCTAGCAGGCTAATTCTCTCTTTGTTCCTCCTCAAAACACTTTAGTGCACAGACCCTTTGGTCGATTTCCTCCCCAACAGTGAGTCACCCAAATATGTTTACAGTAAAACACACTTAAAATGTACAAAGGGAAAGCATTCACATTTTGATTTAGATCAACTTATCTGATTCTCTTCAGTCATTTATGGTGCTGCTGCTGCCTGATCTTCAAGTTTTTGGGAGATGAAGACACCTTTCATTCCAAAGCAGTGTCTGGAGGGCTTGACTTTCTTTACTCGTGACGCGTGGGTCTAGCCTTTTTCTGCAGTTCTGATGGCTGTATCTGTGGTGAGAAGAACAACAAAGGGACCTTCCCAAGAGGGACCTCCCTCCAGGTTTTGATTAATACCTTGTGCCCAGGTTGTGGCTTGTGGATGGCGAATCTCAGGGGGGTGCTCTAAGGAGTCAGTCTTCTTTTCCATAGTTCTTGTAAATTTTTGCTAATAGTTATTAGATACAGTTGAATTTGATTATCCTTTATTTGTGGATGTCTGACGGGCATTCCATGCTGGCAAGGTATTCTGTACAACATTTCGAATGGTGTCAGTCTGGTTTTTGAGTGAGGCATGGTTCTAATGTTCAGACACTGTACCCAAGACATCTTTGTTTCTAACATTAATTTTGCTAGCTGTGCCTTCAGAGCTTGGTTAATTTTTTCTACCTGTCCCGAGCTCTGGGGGTGCCATGGGGTGTGATATTGCCATCGGATTGCTAAGGCCTCTGATATTTGTTTAATAATTTTGGAGGTAAAATGTGTACTTTGATCTGAATCTATGTGATTCACTATTCCATATCGCAGAATAATTTCTACTAGTAATACCTTTGACACTGTTTGAACCATAGCCCTGGCTTGAGGGAAGGCTTCAACCCAGTGTGTTAATTTATCAACTATTACCAGTTAAAATTTCTATCTTCCTACCTTTGGTAGATTAGTAAAAGTCCACCTGGATTCTCTCAAAGGGCTGGTAGGCGACAGGGCATCCTCCTAAAGCTGTTTGGTTTTGATCTGGCCTGATTCACTTGTTGGCATATCATACACCCCCGCACTTCTTGGTTTACCAAATCATATATTCCTCCAAAGCATTTCTTTTAAAGTTGTTTAGCTAGGGCCAATGAGTTTGCTGATACAGTCTTTTTAACACTTCTTGGGCATAATCCTTTTGCAATAATTCTCTCCCATCAGGTAATTTCCACCGTCTCTCCTCTAATCTCTCGCCTATTTTCTCAAAACCTTCTATTTCCCTTTTGGAAGGATTTTGGGGGAAATTCCTGGACTTCTCCCTCCCTCACTTCAAGGGTGCTTCGGCCTCTCTATCTGCCAGGTTGTTACTTCTGGTCTGAAACTGCATACTTACTTGCTGTTCTTTTATTTGAACAATTGAGATTTCTTCTGGCTCCCTGACAGCCTCTAAAATTTGCTTGAGTTTCCATTTATGATAGCATGCCCCGATTTTCTCTTCCTTTTCACCTTTTCACCTTGATGATCCATCTACAAACCATTTTTCTCTATCTCCTCCAAAACTTTCTTTAAAACATGTACTATTTTTAATAAACAAGTACTTTAAACTACCTAGAGGAACATTCCAACATTTTCTCCTTGCAAGACATTTTTAATCTTGAGACTTTTTACTTACATTTACATCCTATTGGGTTCGATGCATGCTTTCCAAATATTAGAATATTTTTAAGAAAATCAAATCTTTGTTCTTTCTGGGATATAATTGCAAATTGAGACATTTCTTGGGTCCTAGCTAGCCTTCTTGTATCAAAACGGATTATTTATTACAGGTATAAGAACAGACTTTGTTTTATGGATTAATTTTTCAAAGGCAGGGAGGGGAAAATCGGGACCCCTAAGCTAAGTCTTTTAGAAACATGAGATGCAAAAAGGGGCTTGGGACTGCCTCTAGGGTGTGGACAGGGGTCTCCTGGCGAGAGCTAGGTGACCTGTGGGGCATCTGGCAGCTCTGCCATGGACCTTGCATTTTGAGACAGACAGAATTCTTAGGTTTGCAAGGCAGCCGCAGCGTCCCTCACGACAGAAATTAGCAAGGCTGGGTGGGCAAACCCAGCACGAACGCTGCTGTGGTGGTCCCAGAGCAGCCGGGACCAGGGGAGACACAGCCCTGCCCGCGCTGGGGCTGGGGCGGGGCCGGGCCGAACAGGAGCACAAGGGAAGGGGGAGAGAGAGAGAAGGGGGGGCGGAAACTGCGCCGAGAAAGAGGAGAAAAGAAAAAAACCTCGAGGGGAAAACCTTGCACTGATGCCGCAGGCAGAGCAACCAAGATTAGGTGAGATAGAAACCCCTCCCCCGCTGCGCTAGGGTTGGAACAGGGACCGAGCCGAGAGAGAAAAGGGTTGCTGCAGCAAGATACAGGTAGGAGCCTCGGCAGTCCGAACCAAAGCAGGAAAAGGAGGGGGAGGGTGGGCACGACAGACGCTAGGACAGGCACTGGTGAGGTCGCTGACAATAGCCACGGGGGTGGCTGTGCCTAGCTTCTTTCTCCTCTCTTTTTAACTCTTTTTTTTTTTTTCTAAAATTTCTTTTTTTACTTGCTACACTTTTTATAGCACTAGTTGCACAAAACCCCCCTCTTTTTCTAAAAATACAAGTAAGGTCCACAACAAACACACACATTTTGCTCACACAAAGATAACAGAAAGAGATTAACACTCCTTTGTTTTAACAAGATAACATATTCTTTAGTACTTCTTTTGAGGTTATAAATTTTATCAAGGGATTTTTAGATGTTATGGACTTTCCTACCAAAAAGGCCCCCGACACCCTCAGTCCTCCTGAAACCCCCTTTGACTTTCCATCACTGCAGCTCCCTTTGAAGTGCCCCCTTTTTGTAATAGTAGCTCCCTCTGGGGTTTTGAGCTTCCATTGGGAGGGACGGACTGCCTCCTCTGTGTTGTTTCCTTGTGTCCCAGGAGTGTGGATGGGGAAGCCTGAGCCTGCATGAGCGGTGGCACAGGTACTAGGTATGGGGGAGGGAGATTATCAAGTGGGTCCCACTCCTCCCTCCAAGCCTCTGTTCCCTTTTTAGTTTTTATTGTGAACCACCCAGTCCTAGGTTTTTTCCAGAATCTTGTATACTCTTTCTCCTCATGGTCCTGCGGTTTCACATATTCACTTAAGGCTCTGCAGGTCCATTTTTTTTTTAATTTTTTTTTAATTTTTTTTTTTTTAAGGTGACGAACACAGGCCAAATCACATGACTCGTTATCTCTTTCCCTCCCAAACTTCCATGCAATAGTGTATCATTTTTTTCCTTAGATTTTCCCTTTCTTTTTGGGCATTCTTCCCAGTTTTCTAGCATCCACCCCAATGGGCTTTCCAGGGGAATCTCGAGTGCCTTACTCCCTTCCCCTAAAGTGTGCTTCTCCTGTTTTTCTTTGCGGGGTCTGCTCTTTCTCTGCCCCATACTTACCTCTTAAGCTTTCTGTGAATGGTTCCTGTTACCGAAACCTAGGGGTTTTCCCTTAACCCCTCCACCAATTGAGTTAGTGTCCTTTTCCACCGTACTACTTACCCGTCCAGCGAGCTGAGCCGGGGGCCTTTTCATCTGGTTATAGACTTCCTCTCTTGGATTTTCCGTGGGCTTATACCCAGCCCTTGCTAAAAAGGTTTACCAATTTCCCGAACTCCCAAGGAACGTTACCTTCCTTTTTAGCTTCTTGTCATCGGTCCCCAAAACCTCCCCAGGTTTTGGCTTGACGAGTCCCGATGCGCTTCCCCACTGGCCGGCCAAGTCCCTTGCGGGAGTTTGGAACCGCGGCCTTCAGGTCCACGCTTGCGGCGTGATAAAATCACGTCTCACTCACTCGCCCAATCACCCCCACTCAACCAGCAATACTTACAGCTCCTTTTCTTGCGTGGATTCTTCGTGCACGTAGAGTTTTATGAGTGGAAATTTGCCGCGGTTCCGAAGACCTCTCCGGGCCTTCCCTGAGTGCTGCTTTCCTGGATCCTAAGGCCTTTCCCTTTATTCTGTGGCTTCCCTAAATTTGGTCGGAATACAATCTGTGCTGTGGGGTTTCCCACTCTGTCGGGCCACTGAAAAATCAGTGGGGCGCCTCCCACACAAAGGGGTTCCCACAGCACTTTGATTGTATCCGAGTCACGGCACCAATCTGTTATAAATGATCAACTAGCCAATCGGACAGAAAAATAATAAGTTTTATTTTTCCATTTTAAATCTATCTGGGACAGCCACAGGGAACAACATTCGAATGTTGGGTGAAACAGCCGACTGACAGCAGGGTTGCTATCTCGCACTGTTCCACGATTTGCTGGGGTTTGAGTCCAAGTTCTTATACTGTATTTTGTGCCTCCCGGCAGCAGAGGTATTGTGTTTTCAAATTCAAACCTAGTCTTTTCACTTGATGATGAACCCTGAACAGATTTCCCGGTGCTGGGCCAAGTCTGAAAGGACCTTCCAGAAATCCTCCTTTGGGATGATTATGTCTTCAAATGCAGGGTCCACCCTCGAAATGGGTGTCGATGTGTTGATGGTGGGTTGATGGTGGGTTGATGGTCCGGGTGCCCAAGATCTGATTAGCTCAAGGAGCTACATCCTGGCAAGCCACCCTCCTTTCTGGTGTAAATTGAGATGTTAGTTAGTATACAAAGCATGTCTCGGTATTTGGTGAACGCCAGTCCCAGTCCGGGAATCAAGGTTACTTTTTATACTCACAGGGTTATAGAAAATATACATTCTATCATCTGCTATAACTTCCTTCTATGTTTTAATTGCACGAATTTATAATCACATCTATTACAATTAGCAAGCAGCTAAAAGGGGTTATAAACTGTGCTATACTCACAATTAATAGCCACATAAAAAGACTAACTCACAAATGCAAAAGCCAGTATTATAGGGTCATTTTAAACACAGGTTAAATGGCAGACTTAAGGAATTCCCTCACTGTCCCAGTTCTCTAGAGGCACTTACTAATTGCAAGCAATAGCACAAGTTTCATTTTGAAAATTGAAATTTCCTCTGCCAAATCCTGCCTTTTGAAGTTCAGTAATTATGAATATATCATAATTACTTAATATATCATATGAATATCATAATATTAAATTATGGCGTGAGAGCTCAGAAATACCATTGCCACAAAACCAAACCCTGACTAAAACACACTGCCAGTGCTTCCAGACACATAAACATTACACTATGGCTTACTTCCAACTACACTGCAAATGTACAAGCACACCCTTCTCCACCAAAATCCATCAGCCTGGACGACGCTCCTCAAACTCTCCAAGGACCAGCAAAGGAATTTAAACGAAACTGCGTAACAAGAATATTGATTAAAACGTACTGACAAAACAAAACCATAGGATCCAGGAGAACAGTACGAGTTTTCTCCTAGATTACCCACGACCAGCTTTTTGTGTGTTTACTTGCAAAAACCACCTGCCCGGGGCACAAGGTGATAAAATTCAGGATCGGAAGCGTCACCTTTCAGCCCCGGCGGACGTGGAAGTGCTGCGGGCAGGGCTCGCCCGCTGTCCCGGGACGCTCTCGGTGCAGAAGCCCCGCTAGAGCCCCCGGCTCCGGTGCCGGCAGCAGTGGGGCGGGAGCTCCACGGCGCCCGCCACTGTTCCAACTTGCCCACAATTTGAGCGCCGGGGAACTTGGGGCAAGGGGAAGGACGGGTCAGCTCCATACCAGCAAAGAGCTGCCTCCCGCTGTCGCTACCTGCTGATGAAGCCATCCCCATCGCCGTCGCAGGTCTGGAAGAGGCGCCTCATCCTCTCCTCCTCGCCCGTGCTGGAGGTGTCGGTGCTGCTGCTGCCGGCGCTGCTCACCTCCGCTACGGAGGCTGCCGCCATCATGCGCCCGCTCTGCAGGAGGAGGAGGAAGAGGAGGAGGAGGTGGAGGAGGCGAGGCTGCCTCGGGCGTCTGTGATTCCTGGTCCCGTCGCGCCTGCAAAGTGCGAGCGGCAGCATAAGGCTGGGGTGGGAGCCCTGCCGGGGCTCGGAGCTAGAAGAGGGCAGTTGAGGCTCGGAGCTCCCGCCTGCGCACGGCATCGTCCGGCCCCGGGATCACGGAGGGACCCAGCGGCAGCGAGCGGGCGGTGTCACCGTCCCGGGGCCAGCTACCCTTTCTGCCGGGGGTCGCTGAGTGAGGCTCGACCCAAACCCGCTCCGAGGATCCCTTGTTCTCCTTGGGCTGGGCAGGGCCCGGCTCCCTCATCCGGGGATACTGCCTTGGCTGCAGCTTTGGCCGGTCTGTGGAAGCCAACAAATCCCAGCGTTTTCTGGGGCCCTGCGTTTGCACTCCAGGCTGTTTGATGGGGTACTGGACAGGTAAAAGCATTCTGAAGTGCAAAGTAGCAGCCCCTCTTGCCTCATCCAGTTCCTTTCCACTGATCAAATTTTACCTGCGAAGTCAACAATTCGTTTTTCTGTCCCTGAACATGTTTGTGCCCTACACCCTTCCCTGTCTGTTGGTCTACTTTTCATTTAAAGAAAAGTAGTTTTCTTTGCAGACATCATGTGGCCAGATGAAAAAAATAAAATCGTGCCTGTATAGTACAGTTTCTTCATTTCCTTTAGTATCTTTAACACCCTTCTCAATACCTAATTAAGTTTTATTCAGTGCTTTTTATTCTTATTCCTGTGAAAAGAAGTGATATAGCACCAGCACCGATCTGTTTTATCTCTACTGGAAACAGGTATTCTGAAACATTCTAGAACAGCATTTCACTTTACATATGCATTGTGTTTCTTACTCCATCCTCCTGAGATTAATTTGGGTCAACTAATTTTTTTTCCTAACCTATTGCTGTATTTGAAAAAATAAGACCTTGTTATTAAGGACATAATTTCTCTCGTAGTACCGGGTATTATTCTTCTCTTATTAATTAAATATTTGAAGATATCCAGTTCATGCCACAAAATATCTTGATCTTCCTTGTTGCTGACAGGAATTAACGAATATGTAAATTCAGCAAAATTATCATACTTGTTGCACAGTGCCTTCTAAGCACATTAACTGATGGCAACAGTTTTAATTGTTAATATTTATTGTACCGTGACAAAAGGTAAAGAGGCCCTCTGGCATTTGATTAACTAAAGCTATTTGCAAGTGTAAGCACGCATACACTCACTCTTGTATTATCTCGGTGTCTGCAGATTTGCAAACTACGTTGCTCACATTAATTCTTGCTAGATAATCAGGACACTGTAGCATGGAGCCAACACACTTCCATACTCTTTCAAGGCACTGAAATCAGAGAATATTGCAACTATCCTTTCAGGTGTTCCACCTCCTGACCTACAGCGGTCTGACTTAGTCTTAGCACGTGCTTTTTCAATCCTAGATAGGATGTTACTTATGTGTGATACCAGCTGATTACTGCAGCTGCATGTTTACACTGAGGACTAGAGGAGATGTGAAGACACAAAACCATTTCCTTCAGCCAGATCCCATAGTCGAGCTGTTCAATACCATACACAAGAATTGTTGCACACATTCTGCAAATACAGCACACATTGCTTCTTACTAAGAATGAAAATTCTTAACAGGGAGTTGGACTCCACACATTCGTATGCGTCCCTTTTATCTTACAATATTCTTTGATTCTGTGAGTCTTTAAAGAGTTCTAAAACAGTGTTTCCTGACAAGGCCACCAGTATCAATGGTGCAAGATCCGATCCAAAATACAGCAAAGATAATCTCCAAGAACAATCTCTCTCCATCCTGATGCTATCTGCTAAGCCTCACAGTTGGCCAGTTCTCACCTTTTTTTAAACTAATCTCCCACTTCTCTTTTAATCTAGATAACACTTTATCTTTTGTTCTCATCTTAGCTGCATGCTTCACACAGTAGCTTTCTTTGTGGATCAAAATTTATTATTATTACATTATTATATATTATTATACATTCCTTATCTTCTCTGTGCTCATTGTGAACAATTTTTGGGTTGGCTGAATTGAATTTCTCCTGCTATCTTTTTAGCTGTAAGTTAACTTTTTTGTATTTGCACTAGTCCCAATAAAACCTGGTGTCGTGGTTTCTGACTTTCCGTGATAACAAATCACCTATACCAGTTCCTCCTTGCTGATAGTAACAGCTGTGAAAAATGAGGTTCAATTTCCTGGTAAAATTTAACAGGTTTAATAAAAAGACAATAGAAGACAGAGATAAAGCAAAAGGTTAGACAGCTGGATGCTTGGCATTCAGTCAAGAGTACACCTATCATCTTGGAGATACTCCTTAAATACCTTTTCCATTACATCATAGTGTTGTATATTCATATACCCTTATGCATATTCATACTTTCCCATGAGCTATTTTACATATTCGAGGAACTATTTTGCATGACCTATCCTTGGGTCCGCCTTTTTCAAGCATGCGTGTTTCTTGGCTGTGGTTTTGGTCGTCCTTTATTATCACCTACAGACAGCAGGTGCTGGTAGTTAACATGTCAGCAGCAGGGTCCGCATCATATGTTCACTGGATGTTATCTCAACCAAGCAGACAGTTCAATTACAAGTATAAGTATATATCAGCTATCCCACTACCAAGTTTTGTTAATAGCAGAAATAGAAACTATATTCATATAGAGAAGTTATTCCAACATTATACATGTAGCACTTATCTTAATATTTCCAAAAAGCCAATAATATAATATGTATTTATAACAAGCTGATATGATAGCTGTGGTATGGCATGCAAGACTGTAAAACCAGCTGAGCTTGCTGGTTTGTGTCATGATGCCCATCTATTTTTTTAAAAAGGCACATCACATCAGTTGGAAAGCAATACCCTAAGTTGCAGTTCACCACATCCCTGTGCCTGCTGTGAATTATGTGGCAGTTCACTCCTACAGCCAAGAATGTGAATTTCAGAAGGCAAACCCCCCACATTTAAAACACAAACTATGCTGTGCAGTAGAAAGTACAATTCTGCCTGAAGTGTCACGGGTACAGGGGGGTGTGGTGACTATAAAGTTGTGAAGAGACAACATGGAAGGCCGGCAAGGAGTGAGAGTTCCATGCTGCTGTGAGGAGCAAAAATAAGCTTGATATTTCTCAAAAGAAATCTTTAAAAAGTTTGTATGTTTTCTGTTTAAGACTATGGGTTTTAACTGTCAATCCATTGGGTGTTTGTTCATTTGTCTTCTTATGTAAGTTAAATGAATCTGTAGTTTTTCAATACTAATCTATATTCTACAACATAAATTTTCCATAATGCCCTGATTTCTAAATGCAAATAAGCATACACCAGACAGTCAATGCAAACATTACTAACAATGCTGTAGCACTACTAGCTGCACTTAATCTCCAACATTTATATACCCCAAATCTGACATCCCTGAAGGACGGGCAGGTGACACCTGATTTTCAGAGATGCTGGACTTCTCAAACTCTCCATCAAATCAACAGGACACTTAAGTTCATGTGATCTCTGAAAGTCATGTCTGCCTCAAATTAGGTATTGAACAATAGGAAAAGCACTCTAAACCTCTCTATAAATTTAACTATAAATGGTTTTGCAGTAGAAAACAACTTAATCACTGCATAAAAAGCTGCCAAATGACCAAAATCAATTCACCAAAAAAAGAGAAAACTTCCTTCTAGAAAACATTCAGCCATAGCATTTTTCAATTAACCTCTTTCAAAACCCACCAACAAAACAAACAGGAACTTAATTTGCAAGCAGGAAGTTTTAATTTAGTAATATTCCCTTGAGCAAGGTAGCCACAGTGTGCAACGCAGAACTTTCTCAGCATCCAGAGTCTAACTGCCCAGAATGCCACCCCTTTTAATTTCCCAAATACTACATCCAGCCCTTTTCACTTGCTAAAAAGTTTTCTGTTGTTTCATGAGATTCTCAATTAATTGATGTCATGTTATCTGAGTAACGCTGTCACCCAACACACATAGGTTCTCTTGGGGATATTGGTAGAGTGAGGATGGCACTAAACCATAGCTACAATTAAAACTTTGTTTTCTTAACAGAAATTATGATTGATATAGAAGAGAATTTGTTACTAGTATGGCACAGGATTTCTACAGACTCAATATAATGCAATCTGTGACTGGCACTGTAGGGAACGTGTAATACAATTTAACTTACAAATTCTAATCACCTGGATCCTCTGCAGCTCAGGTCAGATCCCAATCCATGGTTTGTTGTATCAGTATCACAATCAAAATCTCGAGGGCTGGGGAGCCAGAGGTTGTGGGGGCTGCCTGGGAAAGCACAGCAGGGCCTGGCGGCTGGGACCCACCTAGCCATTCCAGCCAGGTCAGCTGGGGGTATCAGACACCTCCCTGGGGATAACAAAGGCAAGGCTAGGACATGGGACCAGGGTGGAGCTGGCTTGGCCGGCAGGCACTCACATAACATGACTTGGCAAACGTATAACAAATTGCTAAGATGTGTGTGATAGATATGATTATAAATTCGTGCAATTAAATGTAGAAGTTATAGTAAATGTAGTAGATGATAGAATGTATATTTTTGTAACCCTGTAAATGTAAGACTAACCCTGGTTCCCGGAATGGGGCAGGCGTTTTCCAAATACCAGGACATGCTTTGTGGACTGTAAATGTACAAGTTAACACCTTGATTTACACCAGAAAGGAAGGTGGCTTGCCAGGATGTAGCTCCTTGAGCTAATCAGATCTTGGGCACCTGGGCCATCAACCCACCATCAACCCATCGATACCAATTTCGAGGGTGGACCCTGAATTTGAAGACATCATCATCCCAAAAGAGGATTCCCGGAAAATCCTTTCAGACGTGGGCCAGTACCGGGAAATCTGTTCAGGATTCATCATCAAGTGAAAAGACTGGCTTTGAATTTGAAAAACACAATACCTCTGCTGCCGGGAGGCACAAAATGCAGTATAAGAACCCGGACTCAACCACCAGCAAATTGTGGAACAGTGCGAGATAGCGGCCCTGCTGTCGGTCGTCTGCTCCACCCAACATTCGAATGTTGTTTCCCGTGGCTTTCCCAGATAGATTTTAAAATGGAAAAATAAAATTTATTCTTTCTATCTGATTGGCTAAAATTCATTTATAACAATGTGGATATGCTCAGATCTAAATCTGTGCCTAGCCTATATAAAGTGTACCCAGGTAATATAAGGGCTACGTAAAAGTTATTTCCTATGTAAACTTTTTTTTTTTTTTTTTTAAATTAGGGGAGTGAAATTAAAAATGTACTTTATTTTCTATGATGTAACTTACAAAATGCATTTTTGATGTTGCTGTAAGATAGATGGGGGAGTTAATCATTCTAATTGCTGCCACTGTTTAGGTATTCAGACTGAAGATTTTGATGTACACTATGATCAAAAGCAATGCCTGGTGGTATCAAAGGAGAGATTATCCTGTGTTTCAGTCGGCTTCAGATAAAGACCATATTTGTTGCTTGTTCTTCACCGTAACAAAATTTCAAGTAACAGACATATAATGTGAGATCAAATTAATGTGATTTAAAACATCATTGTACGCAGCAAACTGCATCTGCTGCTAACAGGGCCATGGTTTAGCTAGGAAATTGCTCATTTAATTCCTATCAAAATCTTGTGTCTGAAGTCACTATATTGCCTTCTTCCCATTTCTTTGTTTTGGTCTACTTCTCATTGCAGACCTCTGATTTCAAGCTCTATCTCGAAATACAAGTCTTGTGCAGCCTTTACTGTGGAATCCTTACCAAGTAGAGCTGTTTGAAAACTCTTAAGACAGTATATTCAAAAGAATTTTTTTTTTTGTGAGGGAAGTTTTTCTGTTTTATCTCCTCCTGCTTCCAAGAGTGATATGCAAAATGAGATATTTTATCTAGGATTAAAAATATTTTAGATGGAATTTTTAGGTAGAATATTTATCCCTCTATTGAGAAGCTTCCTACTCATTCTTCACATTTATAAATGCTCAACCACCTTGTAAAACTGTTCTAAAAAGTATACTTTTTTGTGATGATTATGAATAGAAATGAGAACAGGTTTGGCCCTTTTTCCAAAAATATCCTAAACAGCTCTCCTACTCAAACAGGTGGGAACCTACTCCTGGATCTTACAAAAAGATCCACAATTTAGATACAGAAAGTTAGAAGTTCATTTCTTCATTTCTTGTATGTACATGTAAACAAAGATATTGAATATTTCCACTATTTTTTATCAAACTATGTTATTTGAAGCTATATCTCTGTCAAGCAAGATACTTTGGTCAAGGAAAGTGAGGGCACATGTAAAGATAAATGGTCTTTTTGTTAGGTGTGACTATGAGGTAACCTCAATATCTTTTTTCTGCAGCCTACTGATGACTGTGATAGTTAAATGTGTTCTGTGCTCCAGAAAATTTCTGCAACCTAAGTATTATTTTAGTCAAAATATTTGAAACAGTATTCTAACAGGAAATTACATTCTGGATAAATAGATCTCCATAGGGAGCACATCAGTTCCACTCAGTTCCAGTTTCAGCAAAGACACAAGCACATGAATCGCAGGTATGAAATCCTTCTGCCTTCAGTCTAAGCTCACAAGACATGGGATCCCTGCAGTTTTCATGCTGCCTTTATAACTTGTTCTAGACACAGGAAGATGTGTTAGCACAGGATCATTCCACACTCCTGATCTCCTTCATTGCTCACCCTGGAAACTACAGTTTCTCAGTTTAGGAGTGAAGAGTAGTGGAGAAAGCTGTGGGAAGAACTGGGGCATATCTAACCCTGTTGGAAGTCATGCTTTTCCCAGCCTTTGTTCTGGGTTCATTGCTGAGCTCTGTGGATGCCTTGAGCTCCATAGGGAGGGTTGTAGTTTTCCCCTGGAAGTTCAACAGCCCAAGCTCTGGATGACAAGCGAGGACTTGAGAGAAGTTGTTTTACGAGGATAGAACTGATCAAAAGGCTTTTTCCTTGATGTCTCAAAAATAAATAAAAATTGAAGTGAGTAAGGGAAGTGGAAAAGACAGATAAATAAGTCAGTAGATGTAGGAGAGCCACAAAAAAGGGGTGGTGGCAGTCACCCAGATAAAGCCCACATCAGCAGCCAAAGGTCTAGGGAACTATCAGTGTATATAGTAGTGTGCAGTAAAACAAGAGATGGCCACTTTCACTTTCGCAGTTAATTTATTAAACAAATATCTTTCAATATAATTTGACATCAGTCTTGCTTCCCTAAATGTGTGTAAATACATAACTGACTTGATAGGATCATTAATAATCACAGCAGCCAACAGCTGTCTGCTTATAAATTTACTATGATGCTTAAAAAACATACTAGAATTATTTTTTTTTTTTTTTGTAATCAAGGAACTCAAAAGAGAAATAAATCTTGTGCTCTTTCATTAACTTTAGCTTCAACTCAAACTCTGACATATTTTTGCTCAAGCTTTAGCTTAAAATTTAAGGCTCCCTGCTTGGATTACTTTTGTACCCTCTCTTTTGAAGTCCCATCTCTCAGTCTCACGGCAATTGGTGCCTTCCGTGTTAGGAAGTGAAGACTGCCTAATCTGTGCAGGCAGCCGGTGACTCCCTCCTCAGGACTGGAAGTGCTGCTGAAAGAAGTAGAATCAGGCCTATTATAATCCCTCTGGATGACCGGGAGGACGGAGAGGACCAGGAGGACCAAGAGGTGAGTTGGGGAAAAAGAAACCTGGGTCAGGGAAGTTCTGCCCAAGAGAGAGAAGTTTTTCTGTTTATATTTGAGCTGCTTAAGAAACATAGCAAGCCTTTACCCTCTCATGATTTGAAAGTCGTTCTAAAGTGGGCAGCAGCTGCAGGGAAAAAATTACTTTATTTCGGCAATGGATGCATGGGGAATCACTTCCCTACCACATGCACACTCAGCAATCTCATCTACTAGTTTGTATCCATGGAACTGTGACATAGGCAATACTCTGCTGAAACTCACCAGCTAAACATTCCCTCAAATTATTTGACATATTTAAATCACTTCTTAGAATTTACTGACATTAGAGTAGGAGTGTTCCAAAGAGCCCTGGTGGTAGTTGTCACAGGTTCAGGAGGAGAGCCATGCACAAAAGAACCCAAAGAACAAACTAGGGCTGCCAAGCAAATTTGCTCTATTAGTTGCAGTAGCAAATAACACATACCAACCCCTGGATTCCCAAAAATCCACTCAGCAGGAGGAGGAGATGGACCATGGTGCTTGGCTGGAGGGGCAGGTAGGCGATGCACTTTCAGGACATCCCCTGGATCAAAACGGTGTGCATCTCATCCTTCTCACCCCTCCACCCCCAAACCAGGCCTTGTATCGCCTGATCAGAAGTGGAATTTTCCCAGTTACAGCATCAACTCACACATGGCTGGCCCGTGAGATGAGATGGCTCACGATACCGACTCCATGCCAACAATGGCTCCGTTGTGCATTGCTCCTCTTTCAAAGGTTAACTGCCCACCCATTGACCAATACATTGTTTCTCTTTCAAGGGTCAAGTTCCCATCCGTTACACAATACAGTTTTCTTCATTGTCTTGTCAACCCGCCCAAACATGGAAGAAATATGGCAGGGCCTCGGACACAGCTCTGGTCCCTAACACACACAGTGGTTTGGGGAACATCCCGCTCCTCAAATTCTCCTTTGGTGGTCAAGAGCCCCCTAAAATCCCTGTCTTCCCTTGAATGCATTCCAGCTACCTTCTTAACCGGACCACTCTCTTTATTTTCCAGGCTAAGAGAGCCTCTTGCACACATTAATCACTGCAATGGGAGAATACAGGGTTCAGCACTGTCTCTTAAAGCTAAAGGAATTCACAAGATTAAGCTCTATTTGTTACACTTGAGCGTTTTCCCAATGCCTCTCCTTCTTTTTCTGGGAATCAAACATGAGCATTTTGTCAATAAGTCCTGCAAGTGCTCTTGCTGAGTGAAGCCACATTGCGACTTTCTTTCAGAAATTAATGAAGAAAACACAGACTGCCTACTGAAATTATTCTGCTCTCTTCCAAATCAGCTCACCACTCAAGCACAACCCTCAGGCACACGCCTGATTCCCTCTCTCCCAGCAGCTCCGTGCTTGCTGTGTGCCAGAGAGCACAAAACAGTCTGGCCTGGTGCCCCTGACTATTTCTCAAGACACTCTGCATTTCACCCCTTTGCTCCAGCTCAGAGCAGAACTCCAGGATTGCAGGCGCTTCCTCCCAGAGCTGTGTCAGGCACTGGCTCCTGCTGCGCCACTGAGAGACACGACTTCAAAAGACAGGGTGCAAAAGGAGTTCAAGCAGGGTGCCTCAGCCAAAGCTTGAGCAAAAATAGGTCAGAGTTCGAGATGAAGTTGAAGTCCATTGAAGTCAGGGTAAAAATTATTGAAGTCCAAGCTCCAAAAAGAATTGAAGTTGAAGTAGTTTATTCTCCTCTTAGTTCACTTTTAGATACTGTTACAGCTCCAGGCAGCAACACCCCTAAGCAGGCAATCCTTAAGCAAGAATTTCCCACAAACTGCAGATCACCTATTGTTCACAATACTTGGCAGCCGTACAAAACAACAGTTTCAAAAACCTTGATATCTACATCTGCTGTACCTTCCCATTTCTTTCTCATTCTGCGATTGCTTATTCCACGGGTTGCATCCTACTAGAACGAGGATATCCTGATCCATGTACTCCACTGTGCTTCCTGTTCCATCTCTCATCTGTTCTCGCACAGACTCCTGCAGATCTGACCTGACAAGCTGTCCCCGCCTCATGCTGGCCTTGGTTCCCCTGGCAGAACTGCCGTGCCTGAAGGACGCTGCCCTGCGCTCCAGCCTGCGGAGCAGCCCGGCTCCCTCCCCCTGTTATAAAATGTTTCAAGAGCGGTTTCTGAAATTGCTTGTTGTTAGTTGTATCTGTTTCGCAGTTTTAGAGGGGACAATTTTTATAAAATGTTTTAAGGGGGGGCTCTGTAATTGTTTGTTGCTAGTTGTATCTGCTCTAAAGAGGTTTGATTGATTCAAAGGTTATAAACTGCTGTGACACTGTATGGGTGTAAAAAGCTGTGTACCTGTCAATCAAAGGAAAGGGGGAAACGATCTAGTTCATACAGATTACATTGCCCTGAGTCATGATTGGTGGGCGTGAAGGAGCAATCACTCAACGCCCTTGGGAAATGATTGGTCAGGAGTGAGTCTCGTTAAAGACCAATCAGAGCCCTAACAACGAACCAGTCAGGAAAAGAATCCAAAATGCACCAATCAGGAGGGACCAAAGAGGATAAAAGAGCCAGTAAGACTATAGGGGAGGTCCTTCTTCAGAACTTTGTGGGTGTGAAGGAGTGCCCGGTGTGACATCACACTGTCTTAGGCTTATTGTGGGTTCACGCTCCCAGTGGCTGGGTAAAGTTAAATAAACGAGTGTCTTTTCTTTATTACATCTGAGTCCTGGTCTCATTTATAACACACCTGTTCCCAGAGTGCTGCACACACTGCTAACCTTTCCCAGGAGTTACAGGACAGGCAGCAGAAGAGTAGGAATCCTCAACCAGGGAGGGCTCCAGCCCTCGGCTGCTATTTGCCTTTCTCTCCACCTGTGCAGACTCCAGATGGCCAATGCCACCCGTCTGTGCTGTGCCCGGCTCGGCTACGCTTCCTCTGGGGAGCAGCCAGCTGCCAGCTGGGCTCTGAGAGCGGAGCATTCACCCGGTCCCAGCCTACAAGGGCCTCCTTCCAGCCTGCCTCTGCCCAGGCTCAGGCTGCTTCGGGCTCTGCCATGGGCCTCTGCCCTGGGCAAGGCTGGGTCCGCTCTCACCTCACAGTCGCTGACAGCTCTGCACCAGAGGAGACCTTTCAGAGCACCCTCTGTGATCTTTCTGATTTCTCAGTTGAGCAAGACTCTCCTGCAGCTAAAGAGATTGCACTTAGGGATACAAATCCAAGTGGCAGGAACCCAAAATGCTCTTGAGTCACAGCTGAAGACCTGCATCTGCACAGGATCTTTTGGCTGCCCCACTCCTCCTTTGCTTTTGCCTGCAAATGCCACTGCCCTTTCTGCCTCAAATAAAAGTACCACAGCTGTGCAAAATCCTGTGGCCGGTGGGCCGTATTGCAAAGGCACTATCGTCTGGAGAGGATGACTGAAGAAGAGGAAAAAGAGCCTTCCCCACTTTCAAGGCACATCAAAGAAGCCATAAATGTCACTTTGCACCATTAAGAGACAGCTGACAGCTCTGAGGGAAATGCTGAGCTTATTGACAGGGTGAGAAAGAAAGGAATCTTTGAGATGAGCTTAAGTTTCAGAAACTTTATTTCGTTACTGTTATGAAGATACGTAGCCAATTTAATAGAAAGCAATTTTATTTCACCAAGAAAAGCCATCTCGGAGAGCCACAGTAAAAGAAACAACTTCGATCCCAGGAATCATTGTTGGGTGAACGCAGAGACGGCCTCTATCTAACCAAACTCCTCCTGTTCACAAATTCCGTGCTCTGGGGGACAGTTTTTATACAGTTTTTTTCCCTTAAGGCAAGGTCTCTGTTCACTTTTGCTCAACATGCATATTCATGTATTTTCTTTTCTTGTTGCTGGTTTTCAAAATTGTTTTCTGGGCAGAGCTGAGGGTTTGATTCGATTTCTGAGAACTTGGCATTGGGATGCTGATACTTGACATCTCTGATCTCCTTATCTCAGATCCATATCAGGTATCAATCACTGATGGAGTAGTTAGGCCTGCCCTGGTAGATGGTCCATCTCCTGCCGAGCCACCCCTTTTCTGTTGTAAATTTGAAATCCACCCTGTCATTGGCCTCTGTTCTTACAATTGCAAAGTAGTTTTTTCTCCATCTGCCTGAAGATTTCTACAATTTTGGAAACCTTAGATTTAAGCAGGAATTTTATTTTATACCATACACCACCTTTACAATCCTACTCTGTAATCCTAGTCCACAATGCTAGTCTACAATCCTACTCTAAACTGGTTATGGAGATCATGTCTTGACGTGATTTTCACATTCATTTCTCCTCCTTCTTCTTCTTCACTGACACGATCAGCAGTGCCAGGGCGAACGCTGGATTGGCTGATGTTACAAACAGATGCTGTCCACAGAAAAAAAAAAAACAAACCAAAACTCAATGAACCACGATTTTCCAAGCTGAGTGCTTCCCAGGCTCAATCAGGGTCCCTCTGGTTCCTAGAAAGACCCAGAAACAGGACCAATGGGACAATCTGCACCTACAACTTCATAGGAGGTCCTTGCCATCATAGGCAAGCCTGGCCCAGAATCCCACTCATCTGTTTATTCTGGTGTCTTCATCTTGATGGGACTTCTGTCCTGCCAGAGCTCTAGAAATGGTGCTTTCTGTCCCTGGGGTTCCTTCCTTTCAGGAAACTCCAATGACTCACATGGGTCCCTCTCTTTGAAAGACAGGCACTGTGCTGATTTCCACAGGGACACAGAACAGTGCCTACCTTTCCATGGCCTGCCCCTTCTGGGCTGGATGGCACCTTCCTTCCCAGCAGGGACAGCCAAGTGGCACTGGCTCCTGCACTTCCCTCTCTGCCACACAACCTGGCAGTAAGCCTGGGCCAGTTCCCATGGGCTTGACTGTGCCAGGCAGCAGATGGGGCTGGGACAAGTCACCCTCAGCTGTCCCTGTTTGCGTGGCAGAAACCTCCAAGACTGGGGCTGGGAGCACAAACCAGAGCCCCTCAGAGGCTCCCAGTGAGCTCCCCACAGCCCCTCCTTCCCACGGCCAAATCTCTGACTGCTTGGCCGGGACTGATTTCCTTGGATCCTTCCACCACCATTTCATGCCTCTGTACTGCGCATTGCTCTACTTCAATTCTTTGCCATTAGATAAAACTGAACACCCCACCAAATTACAAAGCAGGGTGACAGAAACAGTCAGAGGACAGAGTGCCTCTAGTCTGAGGACAGAGTGAGAGACCTGGAGTTATTAAGCCTGGAGAAGAATAGGCCCCAGGGAGACATTATTGCCACTTCCCAAAACTTCAAAGTGGCTTCTGAGGGAAAGCAGGACACCTTTTTGAACAGGTCCAGTTCCAATGGGATGTGGGCTAATAGTTTTGAACAAAAAGGGGATCGAGTCAGAGTAGGTCTAAGCAAGAACCTGTTTACTCGGAGCATGGTGCAAGACTGGCACAGGTTGCCCCGAGAGCTGGTAGGTGCCCTGTCCCTGGAACCATTCCAGGTCAGATGGGACAGGGCTCTGAGCAACCTGATCTCTTTAAACATGTCCCTGCTCTTTGCAGGGCACTTGGACCAGATGTCCCTGCCAGCCCAGCCCACTCTAGGATTCCTCACTGTTCTCATTTAAACAGCACCAGGTGTGGAAGTGAAGGGGAGGGGAGCTCATCTGATGCCCTGGACTTCAGTGGAGGAGGAGCCCATCCCTCGGACACTGTTTCCCCTGCAGCCCCTTGGCATTTTACCTGCAGCAGCTCCTTGGCCGACCAGCGCCGCGCCTCATCTGTCTGCAGGCAGCAGCTCAGGAAGTCATGCATCCAAGGCGAGAATAGGTTGGGCTGCCGCAGCTTTGGTCTCCCTCCCGTGGCTATCAGGAGTTGAGGCTGGAGAAAATGGAAACACCAGGCTCCACTTGCTTCTTTCCCAACTGTAACTGCCCTCCCAGATCCCATTGTTTAAGCTCCACTCTGCAGTGACAGTTTCTGCCCTGGCAGAGAGGCAGAGATGACTTTCCTGTACCAACAAAAACCCAAATCCCGATGCAGCCACAGCTTTTCCAACATCCAGCAGGTCTTGGCTTGGCAGCTGATTTCATTGACTGACCTAGTTAGTGGGAAGTACATCAGCAAAAGCCTGTTTCCTTCTCTGAGGATTCACAGCAGCTGGACAGACATTTTGGAGGAGGGACTTTGCTAGTCTAACTAATCCTACTATTTCCAAGGATTATTACATGAAAGGCATCTCTGTACTGCTTGTTGGCCCCTTACGCCCAGCTGCCATAAAACAAAACTCATCAGGCCTTTTGTCCTGTTCCAGAAAACAATGGTAATTGGAAGAAAAGAAAGGAAATCCACCAGGTGTTCCTCAGGGAAGGAAACAAACCTTGGGAATCTCATATTCAACACAGACACATAAATGGGATAAATAAAGAGAAATCAGCTCCAAGTTGCGAAAGTTACAATGTTATAGAGCTACTTGTTATAAAGTTATGTTGTTAAATTGTTAAGTTGTTCACCTCATTCTGTACCCCTTTCCCCAAAAACCCCCTTACCTTCCCTCCTTCGTCACTGCTCCCCAGCATCTCCGCTTTTCACTCCTGCTGCTGTTTCACCTGTCTGTTCCTGGTCTGTCCCACTGGATTGCTCTCTGCCTGCTCCACTTCCTACTTCCGGCCAGATCCTCTTCCTACTTCCTGCCAACAACCGGCCTGCCAATCAAGCAGCTGCTACCACCCTTATGCAAATCGCAAGGCCCAGCTGCAAAGTGGGACCAAATTGTCGCTAAAAGCCCCTAATCAAAACAAGCCCACTCAAGACTCTAACCCGCAGGGGACAACACCAAACTGAGAATACCCAAAAGGATTTATGATCTCTGGTATCTCGCCATGACTTGAAAAGGACTAGAAGAACAAAACACCCCTGGACCCCAAGAGCCAGTTTTGAGTTCCTGAGGACTCCCGCGTGGGCGAACTCCCGGCTCTGCAGCGGCATTCTGCAGCTCCGACTCGGCACCACCTCCTCAGCGGTGGAAGCGGGCACCACCAGCGGCGTAGGGCATCCCTCTGAGCTACCCCTCAAGAGCTGGATAAATAAAGGCATTAAAAGGAGAAAACTTGGTCTCCTGCCCATTTCTTACAATTTTGGGGACTCGTTCGGGATAAGCCACGCCCAGAAGTGGACCAGGACGGGAAGGCGCCGCCCGGCCTTGGGCCTCCAGGATCGCTGGCCTCCTGGACCAGAGGACAACGATCGCCAGCCTCAAGGGACACCACTGAGGAGCACCGGTAAGTGTACACCAGTGGCGGGAGCGGAGGCGAGCAAGTGAGAGAGGGAATGAGAGGGGGGCCGGCAGCTCGGACCCCCCCAAGCGAGTGCGGACTCCTGAGTACCGCGGTTCCGGACTCCCGCAAGGGGGCCGGCCGGGAAAAGGAGGAAGCGGGTGAATAAACGGGTGAGAGAGGCGTCTCCAGGGGCATAGCGGGCCCCCCTCCGGATGTGCGGAGGAAATTTAGAGTGTGAGTGGCACGTCCCAGAGTGACAGATAGGCTTCCCCACTGAGGATAGTGGTAGGCCACTCAAGCCCAACTAAGCACGCAGGAGGGCTCGAGGAGTGATAGGCGTGCACTACACTGGCTGGGGTTACCGCCCAGGGCACACGGGTGCTGGCTGTGGTGGCGGCTGGGACCAAGCCACTTTCGGGGGCTCGTGAGGGCAGACTGGGGGTAATTCACAGGGTGTAGGGAGAGAGTGAGAGGTACCAGGGAGAAAGAGCTGCGCTGGCCATAACCACAATCCGGAAGTGGTTGTTGGGGGCAGGGTGTGAGAGTTAGGGAAGGGTCCCAAGCACAAGAGACCTGAACAT
>JANPWX010020199.1:4202970-4218845 GCA_024734555.1 Trochalopteron elliotii | reverse complement strand
TGGCATGTAAACGGTCATTAATAATAAAAGATTCAACCCGAGAGTGGATTCCTAGGGAACCCGATACCTATTGGGCCACGAGAAAAAAAGAGACTGGATGCATCTATAATGAGAATTACCAGTTACATCAATGTAGTGGAAAAAAAATTAATCCCTTACGAAGAATCAAAGAAATATCAAAATATTGGGAGTACCCCTTTGACCCCCGAAACTCGTCATGGAAAGCCCCTAAACACCTTTTTTGGATATGTGGAGACAAAGCTTATACACACTTACCTGGAGACTGGTCAGACAGTTGCACAATAGGGATTATCAAGCCAGCCTTTTTCCTACTACTCCAAGAGTCAGGGAACCACTTAGGCATCCCATTGTATGATAATCTGAGAGAAAACAACTGAAGAAAAAGAACTGTAATTGAGATGAATAGTCCCCAAGAGTGGAAAGGGAAAATTTGGACACCAGAAGAAATAATAAAAACACATGGACCAGCAACGTGGGCACAAGATGGGTCCTGGGGCTACCGGACCCCAATTTATATGTTAAACAGAATAATTTGGCTACAAGCAGTGTTAGAAATAATTTCAAACCGAACAGCATTAGCATTAGATCATATAAGTGACCAATTAGCACAAACCCGAGCAGTTGTTTATCAAATTAGATTGGCTGTAGATTACTTACTAGCTAATGAAGGTAGCGTCTGTGGAAAATTTAATTCCTCAGAGTGCTGCCTAGAAATTGATGATAAAAGTGAAATAATTCGGAACATCTCAAAAGAAATTAGAAAAATTGCGTATGTCGGAACCCAGGAATGGAAACCTCTTGTGTCCATGGATTGGTGGGACAACTTCTGGTCTTTCAAGGGTGCCTGGTGGAAAAAAGTTATCTTTATTATATGCAGTGCACTCGCCAGTCTTCTCCTACTCCCCTGTCTTGTCCCTTGTCTTATTCGTATTGTAACATCAGCTGTCCAAGCTAGCCTCCAACCTCCCGATAAACCTACACACATTATGAAAGTAGGATTTCAAGACACTGAACTCAGTAAAGCTGAGAAAATTTATTGCCAGTATCAAACCCTAAATAAAAATACACTCCCATTAAAAAAAAAAAAAAAAAAAAAATTGATGCGGGCCAAAGCCTGATCAAAGAAAAGGAGGGGGGATTGTGATAAATAAAGATAAATCAGCTCCAAGTTGTGAAAGTTACAATGTTATAGAGCTACTTGTTATAAAGTTATGTTGTTAAATTGTTAAGTTCACCTCATTCTGTACCCACTTCCTACTTCCCGCCAGATCCTCTTCCTACTTCTTGCCAACAACCGGCCTACCAATCAAGCAGCTGCTACCACCCTTATGCAAATCGCAAGGCCCAGCTGCAAAGTGGGACCAAATTAACACTAAAAGCCCCTAATCAAAACAAGCCCACTCAAGACTCTAACCTGCAGGGGACAACACCAAACAGAATACCCAAAAGGATTTATGAACAATCTCCGGTATCTCGCCATGACTTGAAAAGTACTAGAAGAACAAAACACCCCTGGACCCCAAGAGCCAGTTTTGAGTTCCTGAGGACTCCCGCGTGGGCGAACTCCCGGCTCTGCAGCGGCATTCTGCAGCTCCGACTCAGCACCACCTCCTCAGCGGTGGAAGCGGGCACCACCAGTGGCGTAGGGCATCCCTCTGAGCTACCCCTCAAGAGCTGGATAAATAAAGGCATTAAAAGGAGAAAACTTGGTCTCCTGCCCATTTCTTACAATAAAGATGCCTGCACAAATGTATTGAGATGAAAATGCCTGTTTGGGCACACAGGAGCCACCTACAGCTCTGTCTGTCAGCAGTCTGCAAGTTTCAGCTTCTTTATGTGGGAAAGGAAACCTTTTCATGGTCAAATCAGAAGAAGCAGAAGTGCCATCCCTATGATAACCCTCTGCTCATTCGGATCCTCGAGTCAATGCATGAATGGTGTGTCCAGCTCAGAAGGTGCCGGGCAAAGAATGGGAAGTTTTGGCAGGCTCTGCACATGACACCAGGCTCTGGCCTGGTCTCTGTAAAAACGCCCATCACAACACTAACAGCTCTGTGCTGGTGGCACTGAAACAGATGGTGACCAAAGAGCCTTGGTTATTATCGTCGTCAATCCAGAGGAAAATTTCCAAACCTAAACCAGCAAACATACTGCCCTTGGGTAGAAATAATTATGGCAGCTTTCTTGCCTTTCCTCAAACCACCAGAGGTCACAAAGGGTGTTTCATCATGTCCCTCTGCAGCTGAGCTCAGCCACTGGACATGGTGGGCAGCTAGAGTGCTCAATGTCATTAGAACTGTGATGTGGTGGTGTGTTTTTAAGTTTCATGTAAAGTTTAGTTTCATGTATCCTCATTTTGTCCTTTGGACTCCATTTTGTTCCCTTGTACCCCATCTCGTTATCTAACCCTCCCCCATACCTTCCCCCAGCAACTGTCCTATGATTGGTTCCCTTCTGAGTTGTCAATCTTGTATTATGTATCCCCCTGGTCCTGTCCATCATCCCGGGGCCTCTCCCTGAGTCTGGAAAGTTCGGGGAGAGGTGTCAAGTGATTGGGCAGGATCCAGCCTTCCCCCTCCTACTTTTCTATGGTTTGATGTTACCTGTGTTGATTATGTGATCAGCCACTCCCTGGTTTTCCCTCATTGGCTTGTTCTGTAACCCATCCCTGGTTCCCGCCTCCCTTTAAAAGGAGCTGCATCACTGAGCTGGGTGTCTCTCCTGGGACACCGGCTGTGAGGTGAGGGCTCCGTCCCAATAAACTCCAGTTGTGTTTAACCCCCAAGAGAGTCCCTCCTTTCCTTTGCTCTTCTCCTTGGCTGCATGCACGCTCTCAGCGCAGGCGTGGACCACCAGCTTGCGGCGGCGTCCCAGGGCTAGCCGAGCGAGGCGACGCCGACACTGCACTGTGCAACCCAGGGTTTAAGCCTTGAAATACACCTCTGTGGGTGGTACTGCGCTACTATGTCCATTTAAAGGATGTTAAAAATGAAGTGCTGTGATGTTGATTCCTAATATCACACTAGACAGGTGTGGTCGCAGCATGCTATAAACATAGCTACACCAACAGGGACCCTTCTTTTAAGCATTATAATTTTTGACGTTTTGTAATCTCCAGAATGACATGAAACCAGAGTAGTTGCTGGGATTTCACCCTGTACCTGTTGTTCTGTTGGTAGCATTAGAAGTTTTTGTGTAGCAAAACCAGCAAGTTTCAGCCTCTAAAGTGGGATGGCAAAGGCTCTCTTTTTGCCCTTTGTGGCACAGGGAGCCCAGTTTGCTGGAGGCCACTACCTTCTTGAGCAACAGTGTGACTAAGGATGGCAATTTTTCCAGCAACATTTTTTTCTCAAGTTACCTACTTTACCCCTCCTCTAATTTGTTTCAGCATTCTCCTGCAAATACTCTGGCCTGATGCAAACACCTAAACATTGCTAATGACAAAGAACCACAGAATAATTACAGTTGAGAAAGTATTCTAAGGTCATTGAGTCAAACCATCAACATAACACTGACATGTCCACCACAAGACCATGTCCCCAAGCGCCACATTGACATGCTTTTTGAATATTTTCAGGAACTGTGATTCCACCTATGCATTAAGCAACCTGTTCCAATGCTTCACCCTTTCAGTGAAGAAGTTTTTCCTAATATCCAATCTAAACCTTCCGTTGTGCAACATGAGGCCATTTCCTCTTATTTCTATCACTTGTTACATGGAGGAAGAGGTCAACATCCACCTGGGTACAACCGCCTTTGAGGTCATTGTAGAGAGCAAGAAAGCTCCCCCTCAGCCTCCTTTTGAAGCCAATACTGTTCAGCTGAACAGGTATGGCAGGAAACATAAAGGATCTCAGGATTTCCCATAGTTTATGGCATATATGAAGAAAAAGCAGAAGATGCCTAGCAGTCTAGTCTGTACTGTAAAAATATTTGACTTATCCATTGGCCTGATTAAGATCAAGGAAGAAAACATAGCTAGGCTTACAAGAGAGATGTGGACATGGACTTGAAGATGCCAAAATGTTGTTGAGATCTCAATGAGATATGCTGGGATTGGAAGGGGGGAAGTCTGAGGATGAACAGATGGTAGAGCAGAAATTATTGACTTTGTTCACTAAAAAAAAAGCCCCAAACCCCAAGAATGATGGGTTTCAAGGCTTGCTGCAATTAGTAACCTTTAAGTTTAAATTAATTGCTCCTTCAGGTAATAAATTCAGGAACTGCTGCATTCAATCCACTCTTTTGACAGCCAAGAGAAACAGAGATGGCATAAGCACAAGGCAAAACCTGAAATATGATCTTTTACTTATTTGAGTGTATCATAGTGGAACATGTCTGGATTTCTCCTACCATTCCTTCCTTTCGTTCTCCCTATTCCAGATACTTCCAGAATTCCCTCCCTGATATGTCTCGTCCTTTGTGAGCTCCGGAAATGTGCTGCCTTCATGAGAAAGGGTTCTGTGAGGATTGTGAAATGGGGCTGTGGAGTTTCCCAGGCAATAAAGCACATTTTCCTCACCAAATATCTTCAGATATTTCTGATACGCTGAAGTTTTCTTAAAAACTTTTAAAAAAGTATTATGAAACTATTAAAAGTGCAAGAAAGGACAAATTTTTATGCTTATTTTAAAACCCTAGAAGTTTTTTCTGAACATATTATGTCCAAAGTGACAACATTGCACTCTAATGTTTATCTAAATTAAACATTTCATTCCCTGAAAAAGTTTTTTTATTCCAAGATATATTATCTGTGATTTACAAAATTATGATGATGATTGCTTGGAAGACTTGGATTAGGAAGTCTAACCTTGACACATATTACTTTCATGGAAAATGAATTTATTTCAATGGGGTTTTAATGTCATCTGAAAAAAGGGAGCTATATAAAATTAGCTGCCAAACGCAGGAAAAAAACCTTATTTGAAATAAAATATATTTCATAAAACATGAAGTGGCTAATCTGGCTTTCAAATAGTGAAAATGTTTTAACATACGTTTTTACCATCTGTAATATATTACAGCAAGGCTTTAGAGTGATACTATGAATTTTTCTCATGCATTAAGTGTTATGGCCTAATATTCCAAAATGTTTGCAGAAAACAAGACATTCTGTGATGTTGATTTTCGTGGAACTCTTTAGAGAGCTTTAGAGTATCAATAATACAAATCAAGTGACATAATTACTGTGGTAGTTATAGGTCAGTTAAAAAAGCTGTCTTGTGTTGTGGTTTCCAGAATGCCAGTGGATTCAGCTAATCATCATATACTCTCACAGTGATAGAAGCCAGGTGTGTAGTCCAATGGCAGTGAAAATAACGGGAAGAGAATACTCAAAGGCAGAGGGAGCTAGATGCCAAGGTCATCCCCTTTTCCTCCTAAGTGCTAGCCTGAAATCAGGAGCAGTAGCATTTATCTCCAAAGATCTCCCAAAGAAACCCCAGGCATTTGGAGACACTCTCTCTCTCTTTGGATTCATTCTTGACTCAGTTCTTCTTGGAATTCCTTCTTGGAATGTCATCTTGGATGACACTGAATGAAGGATTTTGCAACTTTTTCACGTAAGACTTTTTAAATCTCACTCTCTTCACCCTGTTCATATTAAGGATTCTGAAGGAAGACTATCTTTTTAACAAGAAATAGAAATGTCCCTGAAATGTCACAGCAATGAGAGAGATGCCTCCTGTTGGAAGGCACTCTGCCAATTTCCATCCCCATTAGCCTGACCATCTTCTTCTCCATGATTGGGTAAAGCTAGGTGAAAGAAGCTGAGCCAATTGAACTGTCCCAAAGCAATCACTGAATCATGGAATATCCTGAGTTGGAAGGGACCCACAAGGATCACTGAAGTCCAAGTCCTGGAACTGCACAGAACAGTGCCAAGGAACACACCACATTCCTGAAAATGTTGTCCAAACACTTCTTGAACTCTATCAGGTTTGGTGCTGCAAACACTTTCCTGGGGAACCTGTTCCGAGAGCTCCTTCAGGTTAGAACCAAGTTCTAATGAACTCACCAAAGTCAAGGATAAGGGTGGGAAACAACTGAAAATAGCATTTTTGGCCTAAAACCAAAACATATGGGAACACAAAGACACTATCAACATTGGGGGCAACAATATAACTTGAGCAAAATTTTCTTTATCCTGATTTTTTTTCTGAATGTTCAAAATTTACTATGTATTTCCGGAGCATTGCCTGGCTTTTTGGTTTCCTAAGGTGAAAATAAAATATGTCATCAATGCACTCCTTTTACTTGAAATTCCATGCCCAGGAAGGACAGACAGACATGCTCTGCCTTCATTTTGACACTTCAGCTATGGCACACATAAATCGCAAACTGCAAGTTTTCATGATCATGTGCTCCGTTATAAGCCACACAAATAGTAGAGCCAGCCTGAAATAAAAATGATTTTTTCCAGCTGTGAACTCAATAACATCCTGTATAAATCAGGTTTGATTGTATGATTTCTTGCACATATCCTACAGCTTTGCTCTGTAAAACACATTGACCATAAATACCACTTTCTTCCCTCTTGGTGTCTGAAGAGCTGTGCTGCTCTACAGGGTAAAAGAGGGGGAAGAGAAAGAAAAATTTGTGGGTTATGAATATTGATGTAGAAGATGCTTTGTTTATTGGTAAGCCTTGTTTACATAAAAGCTCTTCACAGGCTGCACCTTAAGTCCTAGAGGTCCTAAACCAGTGTCAGTGAGCTGTCTGGGTATTTTTTCCCATGTATTGCACTGCTATTCTGCCAAAAATAGGGGTCCATTAACATTTGGCCCTTCAAGTTACTGGGGTCAAAGCCTCAGTGACAAAATGTCTGCCGAATATGTAAAATAATGGAATGAATGGATTAGTTGGAAACAATGATAACAAGACCTGGCTTAGCTAACTGTGACAGCATGTGGTGATTTTGCAGCTTGCTGACCCTGTAAAGAGAGCTAGAGCACAAAGCTTAGACTGTGAGGCAGATTGCTCTGGATAGTTACAAGCAAGCACAGAACAGCTAATGATGTCATACACACAATCTGACAGATGGGGAAGGGATTTTGTTTGCATTGCTTTGCTTTGTTCTAAACTTGAACTTAACTGTTTATTTTTCCAATATACACAACAGTTATAACATGAAAAGACACAGGTGATTTAAAAGCATGTCTTGGAAGCATGTCATGTTATGTCCTTATTTCCTGGTGGAAAAGGGTGTTGCTTGAGCAGTGAATGCTGCACAAAGAATGATGGAAGAAAGTTGGTATAGAAAGTTGCACTATCTTTATATTCAGCCCTTGGACTGCATTTTTAATCTAGTCGCTCTCCTTGAATCCTAATACACACTTTGAATAACATAAATAGATGTTATGGCAGAATCTTGCCATCACATCAGAGAAACAGGCAATGAGAGATTTTTAAATTAGTTACTAATTTTGGTTTATTGTATGGGAATAAAATAGTTTAAAACAAGCTAATTTGACTATTAAAAAACGTGTGTGTGTGTGCAGGACTGTACAATTCTAAACATGTTGTAAATGCATTTAAATACAAACATATGTGAATACAGTTGTGCACCACCTGAAGCACATTTGAAAGTTTGTTTAAATATGGACTGGAAAGAAATGATACAGCATAATAGTTGTCAGTCACTATCATACAGTTTCTTGCCAGTTTATATGTGAAACAAACATTAAAGGACAATACCAGTTCTCTGTTTCCAGCTGAGATGGTAGTACAATTATAGAACATACTTCGGGAATTTTTACCACCTCTAAAAAAAGATTAGACTTTTTACATGCCCCAAGCGAAAGATGATACACAGAAATTTTGAATATATTCTTATTGCATCTTCCTTGCTCTCTTCAAGTGTTATCTCTTTGCCTGTGAGCTCTCTGGAGCTGTGCTCAAAGCACTGTGAAATAATGACAATAAGAAGAAAGTAGATGTACCTAAGTAAAAAAGAAACACACACTGATTACGATGGCATTTTTCTCTAAAATTGACAGAGTTATCCAAAGTTAAGGAAAACAGAAACAGTATTTTAAAATGACTAAGCACTGTTGGAGTAAACAAGCCAGTAGTCCAAATTTTGAAGACCACTGTTTACTTCTTGATTTCAGTATTGTTTTTCAAGCAGATAAACTGTTGGGAGGAATAATTTTTATCACAGCTTGAAACCATCATTATCAAATATTGTCAACATGCTCCAGCTGAGGAGTCAGCTCCTATTGTATTAAACACTCTACACAGTTGCAGGCCACTTCTGAATCAATGAGTTTTCAGTGCAGCAGGCAAATTCAATACAGAGACAGGCAAATAAGTTCTCTCTGTACACTCATGAAATTCTTCATATCCACAGGAAGAAATAGGAATAGGATAGGAGGTGCCATGATTTTTTAGAATGGAGAAAAGGGATTTGACTATCTCCCACATAACTTGCATTGCAGATTGATTTTATTGCTAAGAAATTTTGACTCTATTTTAATACATCCTACTGGAAACATAAGGATCATTTTCATCACCAGCAACCGGAAAGGAGACCAAAGTGAAATTCAGGGGTTGTTTCTAACACCCACACTTAGGCTGTAAAATACGCTTCCAAATCTCTTCAAACTTTTTATTACTCCTTGCATTATAGAAAGAGAGTTTCCAGGTTCTGGAAAATGTATGACCTTTTGTTTAATACCTAAAATCAAGACATTTTCACCCAGGAGGAACCTCTGCTGATCAGAAAACCAGCAAAACCACCACAGGGAATTGTATCTTCAGATTTTTTAATTCTCTTTGTAAGTAGTGAGTACTTTGGAAGAGGGCAGTTTGTGACAAGGGCTCAGGACCCTCAACAGTTTTGATGTAGGTGCCAGGATCCCTGAATTCAAGCAACCCAGAAACTCCAGAAAGCCCTGAAACAAAATATGAGAGCATGATACACTGTCAGGAGATATTTGGAATGGAAATGAGCCAAGAAAATGGAACCATGGGAACTGATGATTTAGATTTACAAGTTGGTTCCCTTCTCTGTGAGTATGGAACTGAATTCGGTCTGCACACCACTTTTATGGGAAGAAAATAGTGCATCCGGACTTACTGATGTGAAATATTTAATCATGAAAATATCCACACTGGCAGAAAATTCCTTGTGAAATCACAGTTAATAACTTCTTAATTAAAAAAAGGCTTACTTTTTTTTTTTTAGCAAGTAAGTACATCAAGTGCTGAATTTTTAATTGGATGAATTAATTTCTTGCATCACCTCTTGGGGATTGTCCTATTTGGGGCCAGGTGTTGAACTTGATGATACTAGTGGATCCCTTCCAACTCAGCTTATTCTCTGATTCTGTGATTCTTGTGAATTATGTTACACTAAATAATTTTAGTATTAATAATTGTTAAATTTGTCATAAGTTAAAGTTAAATGTAAAAACTATGTCTATTTTATTATGACAAATAAAGCATTATTGATTTTATACAAACTAGGGAAAATAAATATAAATTTCAGTGGGTTTAGCATGTTAGAGATCCATCTTGGCTTTAAAGAGATACACTGAACCACTCTATATATGAAACCTTAGTGCCTGCTTGTTAAATTGTTTTAATATAACAAATCAATAATTAATTTCCAGAAGATAAGTATTAGTTCCTGCAGATTCTCTATTTCTCCTACATGTGCTTGTATACATGGCTATAGTGTAGGTCTGCAACATCATTCCATTTTTTTATATATGCTTGTATTCCTTCTCTTCCTTGGGCACACGCAGAAGCATTTACCTCTGTGTGTACAGGTTTACATCTCAGAAATGGCCCTTCCTTGATTTCTGTATTATGCAGCAGTGATGTGGTCCTCCAGTCCATCACTTTGATGTTAATATCCACACTCCTCAATTTTCAGCAGTTGAAGCAATTTTCAGGATTTATTTTAGGATATCTGTGAATTCCCCCTTTCCACCTACAAGTTCACCAAGCTTCTGATTTTAAGGACCACAGCTACAAACCTTGAACCATCAAGGTTGTTACCCTGTCAAAACTCACCAGCTGAAAGTCAGTGAGGTGACAAACAGAAATGAAGATACTGAGAGAGTTTAAGACCAACACATCTTTCCTCTAGAAATGCCTGAAGACTTCTTGACATTTTGAGTTGCCATAAATATTGATGGAAAATAGATAAAAATGTCCACCTAGCCAGAAATGCCATTAGCTGCAGCAGAGGAATGGTTTCCCAACACTGCTCGTACTTACAGATACCAAATCTGTCACACTGCTAAGTAGGAGATACTTGTTCAATTCATATCCCTGGCAGTTTGGAAACTTAAAGAAACCAGCTTGGGTATTAAAAACGGTGGACAATAAAAGATCTAGAGGGACAGTACAGTCATATGTACTTAGGCAGAGCTCTGATATTAAACATGCATTTCATGCCAATGCCACTGCAGAATTTTAATCAAGAAACATACCATCGCTTTATGCTCATGTCACTGTATTAATGTGAAATTTAAATAACACTATTCATGTTTTTATGTCCTAAGAAGGATTTTTTCTCTTCTTTCTCTTCTAAGTACCACAGAACAAGCATGACATTAAGTTACTGCTAATGCCCATTAGACAGAAGGAGTCTTCGAGACAGGAACATGAGGTGACATGGAAGGAGAAGAGGGAATGTGATCTCCTGTCTGTACTAGAGAAACCCATTGTGCCGATGGCCAGGCTCCATTTTCCTGAGCATTACTCTGGAGCTACCTACTTACATTTCAACATGCAAATGTGGACTCAGGAAAAAATTCTGTCCTCCTACAATCACAATGCTATGATTTTGGTTCTGCCAGCCAAGGTATCTTTGGACCAAGTTTGAAGCCAATTCATTGCATGTGAGATTTGGTTAAAAATAAATATGTCAATTTGAGATCTATTTTCGAAAGGGTATACAGAGTTATCAAAATCCAAGTTGAAATGATTACTTAATTTTCAGTGTGAAAATGAGACTGAAAAAAAGAAATATGGTTTTGTTTATGCTCAAAATTGATTTTAAATCAATTAAACTGGTGAAAACCCCTATGTGCACACATTTAAATTGGTTTACATCTGTCTTGTATTAATTTAACTTCATTTGGCTTTCACCAAATCAATGCAAATGTATAATTAGTTAAATGGTTCTGCTTTTCCAGAACAATAATATTTCACGCTCAACAATGAGGAGCTGTTTTCACTTCCTACAGATTTGGAAGGAGGCATTTTGTACTGCATTTAAACTGCTTTTATACAACCACTTTTGCACAACTGTTTTTACTCTTTTGTTATTGTTTCCTCTGACTGTGTAAGGAATGATTTTCTGCATTAAGTGACAGAACATGAGGGCAGGTGCAAGGTAACACAGAAAAGGAAGCTTTTCTGCTTTTTTTTATAGGCACATATAGAAGACTGCTCAAATACAGAGCTGGTCACTCACACAAACAACTAGGTATTTTTCAGGTGTTAATTCCTCCATCTGATCTCCAGTATTTGTCACCTGTCCAACAATCACATGCTGCCCTTTCCCAGGTATTCATTCCCTTCGTTAATTGATAATGGGCTTAGCTATTTTTTTTTCTGCCAATTAAAGTAAGCATTTGTTTCTTTAGAATGAAGTCATGACTTGCTTCTTATCCAGGCTGATGAAAACCACAACTCCTTTTAGATCCTTCCAGGAGAGTTGTGGGATGGTCATTTTATTGTCCTATTTTTGTCCTCCTAAGCTATGGACTTAGGATCATGTTTATTTGCTGAGAAATACTGAAAAGTATTGTAGGCTTGATGGAAATTTCCAAGAGCCAAAAGTGCCTGCTGAAGACAACAGCTATGAGCACAGCTGGCAGTATCACTTGGTGCTCCGCACTTCACAGGATCTGACATCGGACTTTACTGGGGATTGTTAAAAAAAAATAATCTTTATGTAAAAGTTACAAATAATAAATCTCTGAGTGAATCACCGAATTTCCTTTTAAGTTTGTTTTCTGTAGCACATTGATCCTTTACAGAAGGACAGGAAAAATGCAGGAAATAAGTTTTAGGACATTTTTAACGTAAAGGATTGGATGTCAAGAGAAGAGGGGCTGAAGACATAGAGTTCATCCCCAGGCCTTGTGAACATTTCAAAGTTTCAAAATCAAGAAAGCAGTTTTCAGCTTAGCAAATGCAGTCATTATGTGAAATCCTTTTCCATAAGTCATCTTAAAGATATTTTCAATGGCAAATCAATATGAATCTACTTTTCCAACCTGGCACATCTGTGGTATGAAACACCAAAGAAAACTATGAAAGCTGCTTTTGTTAAGTCAGTCTGGAAATATAAGAACCTGGGCTAGTAGTCAGTTGCCTTTGACATGGGAGAAATTAAGATGCCAAAAGATAATCTGAATTTCCCAATAAATTGCATACTACAAGCACTGATGAAAGCCATTCATCCACTGTTTCAAAAGACTGGCAAATAAGTTAGCATTTTGTGGCCAGTATTGGTCCTATCCATCTTGGCTATAAGTTTATGCAAATTAATGTGTTTTCCTGAACTGCCTGTGTTGTTGAAACTGGGAAGGTTTGGAAACAAAATACAGTTTCCACTCTGGAAAACACAAGTAACTTTCAATTGTAAGTAGACAATGAGTCAGGAAAATGTTGAATAATGTGTGATAGCAGTTTTCTGAAGTGATTTTATTATATAACCATTTAAAAAATTGTTTTCCTTTATATTTTTTCCCCATTTAATAACCTGTCTTGGAGACTTATTAGAAAGTATGTTGTAGCATAACTAAAAAAAGGGGAAGGAATAAACAAAGAGAACAATAGAAAATTGACTGTGAGTAAGAATGATTCAAACTTTCTCTGAATTCCAAGAACTGCATATGTAAGTATGCTTATTCACCTCATGTAAAACAAACACATTTAATTGCATATGTATTTTTTCTCAAAATATATATTTTATGTATGCATTCTCATTTTCTGGGAATGAAAACAACTTTGCTAGAACCCCAAGTGTTTAGACAAGGTTAGTCATCATGCACAGCCCACTTAAGGCTGTTAATGTATCAAGTCTTGCCTGCTGTATGTTACAAAGCTACAATCTTCGTCTTGAGGTCCCTATGACTAAAAAGCTTTAATAAACTCTTTCAGTTTATGCCATCAGAGAATTTGTCCTTTTACTAAGTGAAATTATAACCATGGGAATACCCAGAAGATGCTTCTGTTTCTACTTACTGACTCAAGTTACTTGTATATCATTGCAGAGCAAGTTAACAATAAGCAATAAAGCACTGCAAAAATTATGTAATACATGAGAACTGTTTCTTTGGGTAGCATAGTTCACACCAGTATTAACAGTTTAGAAGAATGTGGTGTTATCTCGTGTGTGCATGTTTTTCTAGGGGTTCAACTCTTTCAATAGGATAAAATTCATGGTCTCAGCAACAGAGGTTTTGTCCACCACTGAACCAACCCCTCAGTAAGTTTCTGTTGTGCCATGGCTACTACACTGTAAGAAGCATTCCATGCTTGGGCAGGTCTTCATTGACAGCACCTCTTTCATGGACAATGCAAATTTACTTCTGACAATGCAAAAAACTCCTAGGAATTCAGGCCAGATGTCATCAACTTCTCTGACTGTTTAATTTCTGGCCCTGTCTTGCTCGTAGAACCATAGGTTGGAAAAGACTTTCAAGATCATCAAATACAACCCTAGTCTTCTCTTGGCTTCCCAATTATCCCTGTCCAACGTGTGTCATAAACCTTTCCCCTTGTGTGCTGATTCACTTCCTGAAATAGCAGAGCAGAGATGTTATTCACTACCCATGCTGGTCCTGTCTCTTTCCTCTCTGCTGCAAGACCCTGGTCCCAGCTGAGACAGACACTGAAGAAGAATGAGGGGATCTTCTGGTCACTCTAAGTTGTTCATCCCTGAAAACATTTGATGTAGCGTTATTACTAATCTTCAAAAGTCACTTTGTTTTTCCCCAAAAATATGAGAAATGAATGAGTGGTTAATATTGGAACACCATGCAGGTGAATAATAAAAAAACATCTTATTCTCATGGTACTACCAGGATTGATTTGAATGCAGTAAAAAAAATATTCAGTATAAAAAGATAAACTATTATTATAAATTTAAAGTCACTTAAATGGTTTTGTTTCTACTCTTTCTGCTCTGCTTCATGTTTCCATCATCTACAAGTGGCAGAATACTGAAACCAGAAAACCTAATTTTTACAGTGGTCTAACTGCAGCAAAATCTCCCAAGAAAATCCAATATCTAGGTAAGAGAGGTTTGTGAGTCAACAGGAAAACATTTGGGTGTTTCCCTGAATCACATCACCACCACATCATCAGAGGCTATCTTGTCACCTAGTATCAGCATTTGACTTAATTTTGTTTCATCTAACTTCTGCTAATATTCCACTGCCATCAAGGTATGGGAATCAGGCCTTTGCTGTTACTTGATATAAAAATAGAGTAAAATATTTTTCTTCCACAATAGTGATTTTGAAGGGGTCATGTCAGGGTTTTCATTATCATTCAATAAGTCATTATTTTCAAGGTTAGTATTTCAATAGTGGGAAATGTCATCTTGCTGCAGTGAAGCACCTGAGATTTGAATCTGTCCTATTCTATTCTTTTGGGGGTTTTGTTTGTTTTTGTTTTGTTTTGTTTTGTTTTTATTGATAAGAGATGTATCAGTAGGTCAGTAGGCCAGATTCTCAGGAACTAGTTACCTGGAATTGTTCCACTGTTCAAGAAAAGAAAAATAAAATTATTATTAAAATGTTATTAGTCTTGAGGGTGTGTCCTAGGGTGACTATGTATCCCCAAATCGTCTGTTCTGTGTTCTGTACCTTTAAGACTGGTTCTGAGAGTGAGCAGGGAAAGAAGAAGCGCGCAGTTTGTTTTCAGAAACAAACTCACTCCTCTGAATCTGCTCTCGTCCTTGGGACTGTGTGGTTTTTTTTTTTTCCTTCGTCGGATGCACGGAGGGCCGCCAGAGAGAGTTTTTTTTCCCTTTGTTAATCTAGCTAGCTGAGGCAAAGAAGCTTTCCTGGACTGTTTTTTTTTTTTTATTATTTTATTTTTTTTTTTCTTTGGGACTGTTTAAATCTGCTCAGGACTGAAAAACCCAGAGGAGCACCGGGATCTTGCACCCGTGGCCCACCGGGCCGGGGCTCGGCATTTTTCAGCACTGAAGGGACTGATAAACAGACTCCTGACACGGACTCTCAGTTTTGCCATCTCTCTTCGGAGCAGCGAGAGGTTTTATTGTTTCATATTATTATTATTGTTATTATTATTATTCATTCTTTATGCTTGTGGGCATTTTGTTTGTTAAATAAATAAGGCTTTTTTCCACTCTATCTCTGAGGGAATTATTTCCCTGGACCGGCTGGGGGAAGGGGCTGTTTGGATTTGCTTTTCAGAGGAACCCCACTCGGAGATTTCCTCCCAAATTTGCCCTAAACCAGGACAGGGTGATAGATATAACCAGGCTTTTGAGCAGAATTATGTGACTGTAGTCTTGAAAGCACATCCTCTTCTGTAATAGTCATCTTTGGTTTAGAGTCCATGATGAACATCCTCATCACCTGAATTCAAATCCCATTCGTGTTCTCTGCTGGCCTCCTGCCTTTCCCATCATTCTCACCCTCCCCATTCAACCAACTGCCTGTTGTCCAGATTTGGAACACCACTGCTCCTGGAACATGCAGCTTCCAAAAAACCTGAACTATGTTCCTCTGTCACCAGGGCTGTCACTCTGTTTGCAATACTTGTGTGGAGGACATGTTCAGCTGATTTTCATCACTCCTTCCTTCCTTCCTTCCTTCCTTCCTTCCTTCCTTCCTTCCTTCCTTCCTTCC
>JANPWX010020199.1:4124765-4202571 GCA_024734555.1 Trochalopteron elliotii | reverse complement strand
TTCCTTCCCTTCCTTCCTTCCCTTCCTTCCTTCCCTTCCTTCCTTCCCTTCCTTCCTTCCTCCCTTCCCAGATTCCTAATCCTGCATTGCTCCTTCCAGCCTCCAGCATGCAGCATGCTTTCTGCAGCGCCAGCTATACGTGGCCTCCTGACGGTGGGACAGAGACAGTGTCTCTAAAAATTAAACCAGCTAAGGATATATCCTTTTAGTGCTCAGTCCACACATTTTCTTTCATGATTTGTCACTGTGAAGAGTTTCCAAATACTTTCTTACATCTTTCTGGTCTTTTGCTTTGCTGTAGAAAGGTTTGGAGTAGGAATTCCAAACAGCCCTCATCAATACACCTCAAGAACCATTTTACGACCCTCATATAGAAGTTTACAAGACTGTTTAATTTCCTATTTAAAACAAATTAACTGCTGTATGCTCTGATCAGGACACAAAGGATCCCAGATCTTGTCTGGAAGTATGTGGAGGTTACTGAGAGGTTGTCCAGATTGATGGTTGCACTGGGTGTATGACCTTAGAATGAACCTTGACTAAGCTTTGCTCTTTGTGCATTTGGCAATCTGTATATGGAAAGCATAAACTCTCTACATTCAACTTATTAAATGTAAGGCATATGCTTTCCAGAGATTTGGATCTTCTTTGTATTTACAAAAAAATCTCCATCAACCATATTTATATGAGTTATATCAATTATTCCACAACTATTTCCATCTGCTTTAGGATGCATTTTTCTTTAGAAAAACATGTTAATCAGTTCATGCTTCCCCACCATTTTATATTCTAGATTGTATACCCTCATCATTATCACTCTGACAGAGGTGATGAGCAGCAATTGTGTCTTGGACGGTAAATCCATGACAGTTTTGCAAGACTGCTTTATACTTAAGCTCCATTTAAGTCCCAGCTCTCTCAGGAGACAATTTTTATTTGGATTCTGTACATTTATTGCAGACATTAATATGTGTGTTTACATACACACATACATACATCAGGGAGAAACATCAGGAGAGAGAAAATTTTCTCTCATGGGGTACACACTTTCACAGAAAGCACACAGGGACACAACAGATAATACCACAGACAGCAGACAATTATTGTCATTAGGAGGAATAAAATACAGATCAGAGTGAGCACTTGCTATGCCAGAACAATTTCTTTTACTAAAATGTGCCTAAAAATCCCTGCCTTGTTATTATCTATTGCAGAACATGATATCAAAGTGGCTAATTTATGTTAATTTACCCAAAGAACCTTCATCAGAAACTTTTCATCTGAGTATGTTTCAGTAAAGCCTAGCCTCCCAACCAAACCAGAATCTTCCATCTGCTGTCAATAGCCAGTTGTCTACCAAGGCAGCTTCCACTGAAAATGAGATGGAACAAACAAATCATGTTCTTGGAAAGAAAAAGGTTTGTATGTGGTCGGTGAGGTTCTGCTGTTAAGTTTTTTAAGGATGTTTTTTTAAAAATATATTTTTTTACTAGTTTGCTATTAAAGTAAATAACTGGGCATTTTGCCATCATATTCCTGAATCAAGCCAACACTTTCCACTTTGTTTCTTTGCATAAAGCTATTAATATAAGTCTATTTAAGGACTCAGTGTGACTAACACGACAAAAACAATGTAATAATATTTATGTGATTTTTAAGATTTATTTATTTTGTATAGATATTTGCAGTACAAAATGCTTATCTATACATACACAAAGAAGTAAAAATCACTTTTCATTCTGTTTCCAAAACTAGAAAGTTTTGCAGCTAGATCTCTCAAGAAGCATTTTTTGATCAATATTCAAGACAATAAAACAGAAATAATAACTGAACATGTGTAAGCTATAAATAGATGTGATGATGGAGACAGGGCCATGACATTAACACACTCAAGTTTGTGCAGCAGCCACAATCAGTTATTGTTAGGCAGTGCTTTTTAAACAGTTTGCAAATTTCTTACAGTTACAGACCTGATTGGTGAAGGGTCTTAACCCTGCCTAGCTCACTGGCCCATGATATGTGTGTATCCATGCTTCAAAGGGGTTGGCTGAGGTCCTCTGTCTGGGTTTGAGTTTGACCTACTGTTATCATGTCTGGGGACTTGTTTACTTTGAGCTAGGCTGGTCAAGCTGGTGTCTGTTAAGCCAAATTATCTGTGGAGCTCTAGACCAGCTATGTCTGTCACAGAGACGGACTTCCTTGTGAGTCCCTTCCAACTCAGGGTATTCTATGATTTTGTGATTCTATGTCAAGCAACCAACAGCACTTGTTATATCAACACTTGTTGATATTTTTCAGAGTAAGTGAGGTATGTGCAATCGCTTTGCTTTAGCTACACAGTCTTTGAGGAACCTAATTTATTTCCTCTGAAAGCATTGACACATCTTGCATAAGGGGTATTTCTATCAATTGAAGTATATTTTTCACTACACTTTCAATACCTGAGTTGTAGAGTTATTTCAGTTCAGTATTGCACACTCACCCCTGAACTATAGGTCTTCTCACAAAGCACTTCCCTTAAAAGCCCTCCCTCCATTTTCCTCTTTGCAGCTGTTTTTCAAAATCTTCCTGTGCTAAAACTTTTAACTAGTGTTAGAAACACATATTTCCATCTCATTGCTTCTAGACAGGGAAGTATTCAAATGAAATCCAGCTCAATATATAATGACCTTTGGTACTTTTTCTCATTAATAAAAGCTGCAATTTGCTTGTCCTTTTTTAATTCTTTTGGGGCAGCAGCCAGATTCTCTCTGAATCAATCTATACATTTGCTGTCACAGTATGCATTAAAAAGGAGCACTCCCATGAGCACCTTGAGCCTGCAGGAATTCCTGCTTGAAGTTCTCCTTAAAAGTTCACCATAACTTCCTGGGGCAGACCCCTGTTTAAGCTCTCTATGCCCTCTTGGATCAAAAGGTAAGTACCCTTGGAGATTAAGGGAATTGTATCTTTTCACATGCTGTAAGTGTTCTTGTTTGTGCAAGCTGGGTGAGGAATTCTCCTCTGAAGATATTCAAACCTTCCTTTTGCAAGGAAGGAGGGCTGATTTCATAGCCTGTTCAGATGTGCTGCATTTAGGGCAGAGTCTTGCTCACAGTCATAATCTGGAAGATCTTTTTTTTTCATTTTTCATTTCTGCAAGATATCCATCTCAGTTATTAAGCTGTAGGCATGAGGGCAGCCTGGTATTTTAACATTAGGGCTTTGACTTTCTGGCACTGTTGGACTGTAATTCCTCAGAGTTGTCACAAGGCTGTAATGTTTGTACCTCCCAGCTCTGAGAGACCTGATGCGCAGTGCTGCAGTCCTTTGAATTAGCACCAACACCTGTCCTTGCCTACTGAAAAGGGCTTGCATGTAAGAACCACTCATGGTCATTCCTATGGTACATTATTGAGTGTGAAAAGATTTGAAATGTACTCCCTAATTAGAGTCTGATCTAAACCTACAGGTGGGAGCCAATGTGCTCTCACACAGGCTTCAAAAGACTACCAGACCAGGCTGCAAGTCTCTCCTGTACAATTTAAAAACAGTCTCTTTCTGTCTGCTTGTCTCCCCGTTTGAGCTTGTTTTTCGTGGGTCTTTGTATATTTACTTACATAAGCCTATTACCAATTTATAGTACTTCACAATCATTAAGATTTGCAGATAGTTTGAAGCTGATTTCTGCCGTAGATGGTTGGGTATGCTTCTAGGAAATATGTACAAGGACTTTACAGTATGACAGAGAAAATACATTTTTCTGCCTTCTTTTTCATTAGCTGCTATTTAAGTCTTCTTATTGATGAAAAGCCATATATTATTCTCTGTGCACAGGCAGAAGTCTTAGCTTCCCCAAAGTCAGTGTATGAGCCTGGAAGATACAAGAGCAGGAGTTTATTTTCTTAAGCCTTTGCAAAATGTGGTTCAACTGGCGTGAACGTTCTTAGAGTCTCAGTTGTAGTAAATCAGCCAAGACTCCATTATCTTCATGCAGGAAAATCCAATTCTTTATTTTCACAACTCATTTATACAGTTTTTACAGACTTCATGTGGAACTTAAATTGGTTAATAGCTTTCTTGCCAATTACTCTATTAGTTAGTAAAAGGTATTTCACTTGTCCATCAAATCTCTCTGTCCTTGGATTGTTTACATATTTTCTTTACTCATTCTCATGGGACAAATCCCTTGTTATTGCTGGTGCATTTGGTTTTCAACCCAAGAATAGGTTGTTATGCTAACGAGTTCTCATACCAAGATTGTTTTCACATGGGAACTTGCAAATTGCTTAGCTACACTTAGAAGGGATGACAGGCTAGCAATTAATTTAATAGAGCAGGTCTGATTTTATGAGGACTTTCTTTTATATTTCTTCTGTCTACAATAAGCCTCAAGTACTAGGAGTTCAGAGCAGCACTCTAGTGACATGGGTCATGCTGCCTGGCCCCACCGCCCAGAGGTCAGAACCTCAGCTTGGTACTTGGTCTGAGGTGACAGACTTCTTTACTACAGGAAACATTTCATACATATGGCCATATTCACAGCACCTTCCATATATTCATGATTTCCTACATTGAATATTGAATATGCAAGTGTTCACTAAATTTTAGAAACTGATTTAGCCTATGTTTTTCCCTGAATTAACTGTCATTTTATATACTTGTTTTCGCCAACCAATAGAAGCTTATTTTTCTTGCTTATTCTGCTGTATTTATTTTGAAAGGACTACATATGTGAGCAAATTAAGCATTTCATAACATTAAAAAACCTAAATTAAGACTGTGAAACCAAAGGCAGTCTGAGCTAGAATCAAACAGGAGTAGATAGATGTTCACAAAATTTCTAGATATTCATAAATTTCCTTGAGCACAATATTTTGTTCTGTAACCGCATTCCAATCCGTGTTGTTTTGTGCCATCCCCTGAAGTCCCTATTGCTCCGATTTCATAACTCTACATCTAATGGTTTCTGCACAGCATCAAAAGAAGCAGGGAAAGGCAATGCAGAGCAACCTCCAGCATTTCCCTGTGTGCTTTGGTAACAGCGAGAACCTAGTAACTGTGGTAACAGTGAAAACCTTTTCTCTCTCCCTGTCTCTCCCCACAAACTAGCATACATCTGCAGAAACAGGCAGTATTTAGATAAAATCCACCATCAGAAACTACATTTTCAGACCTATATCTCCCCAATTCATTGTGACTTCCCTGTTTTCAAATTCAGCGTAATAGAATCTGAATAGAATCTGAATACTAAGAATCATTAGTAGGTGTATTTTTTCCAGAATTCAGCATTTTGTGTTTGAAAGTGACGATATTTGTATTTATAAGAACTTCAGGAAGACCCTAGAGCACCTCCCAGTATGAAAAGGGCCTCCAGGAGAGCTGGAGAGGGACTTTTGACAAAGGCATGGAGTGATAGAAAACGTGGGAATGGTTTCAAATAGACAGAGGTCAGGTTTAGATTAGATATTAGGAGGATGTTCTTTGCTGTGAGGATGATGAAGCACTGGCACGCATCACCCAGAAAAAGCTGTGGATGCCACCTCTTTTGAAGTGTTTGAGACCAGGTTGAATGGGGCTTGGAGCAACCTGACCTAGTAGAAGGTGACCCCGTCCACGGCAGAAGGTTATAGCTACATGGTCTTGAAGGACCCTCACAAGCCAAACCATTATATGTTTCTCTGATTTTTTTTCATTCAAAAATATATAGATTCAAGATTCTGCCCTGGGTTCTAGAGGTTGTTTTAAGTTTGTCAGGATTGCAATGCAAACACATCCAGAAATATTAACAAACTGAAGCAATGCCTGGCACAAAAACATTAGCAAAGTTTTTGATGCAGAGATGATAGTGTCAGGTACTGCTGACCTAAAATCCTCACAACAGTTTTCAATCTCTTCACCGAGATAATGGTGTTGAAATCTGGTGCTCTTTTAGTTGGAGCTCAGGTACCGCAACTGTGGGCAAATAAAAATTTCAGAATTTGGGTTATGCTCAAGTATAATCATAATTTACTTTCCAACCTGCTGTTTTAAAAAGATTGTGGTGCCAGTTTAAGAAATAGCTGTAAAATGAAGGTTGGACTTAGGTCAGTCTGGTGTGCAGGTTTCATAATGATTTATTGAAACAACAAAGGGAATGTGAAGCAAATGACAAAAGCATCAACAAAAAGACTGACCAGCACTTCTAATGAAGCTTGATTTCACTGGATTTGTGCCTCACATGAGGGTCTCTGTCTCTCACTTAGATAAGTACTTTGGAATGTATGTAGGAACGCATGAAGCACTTTGAAGGTATTAATAATTCTTGTTTGAAAAAGGAGACATGGCTCTAGCTATAAAAACATTATCAAAGCCAAATTCAACAAATTTGCTACTGTTTTGTGTATTTGCTTGCCATTACCTGGAATTAAAAATCACTCTAATGATCCTAACCATCCGTGGAAATATGATGGTCAAAAATTTAAGTATTCTATTCATTTGCTGTCAGGACCCTACACACAAAGGAACACTAACACATCTTCAGATGTTTGGAGGAGGAAGCATGCCTTCTCACATGACTTTGTGTCTCCAGTCTGGAAGGAGTTTCATTCTTAGAAAATCTATTATTTGATCAGACTTAAGATTCTTATTGAGTCAGCTTATTCCACATCAGCTGATACAAAGCTTTATTAGCAGATCAAGAAGTGGAATTAAATGTCATATTTCAGAATACAGGAAATTAGCTGCTAAAATAAAAACATGTTACATGATCATATGTTACATGAACTGATTTTCTGTAATGCTGAATTCCTAGTGAGGCTTCTCAGAGCTGTATTAACTTGCGTCTTTAAATATCCAAGACAAGAATCTATGGCAGTGAATTAGAAAATTTTTTCTGATTTTAATGGAAGATAATTCTCTCGTAAGTTCACTTTACATGTAAAGTATTCATATTTGGAAATGTAACATAGAAATATTTTATAATTATTTAGAAAGATGAACGTCTGACTTAGAACTCTGTACTAAAGCAGGACAAAGCCTTCCAATGTCTTGGGTAAATGTATCCTAATGGAAGTAAAAGGTCAACCAGTTAATACCTCACATGATCCTTGCTGGAAGTGTCTAGTTTGGGGAAAAGAGATTAAAATGTGATGATGGTTCACAAATATGATTTTTTTTCCAGGTTTCTGAAATTTGCATTTATCATGAGATGTTAGTTTTCCTGACTTTTTACTTGGAAGAAAATTATTTAAGTGTTTCCACGTAATACACGGGAATCCCATGTGGCCCTGCTGGATTGCACTGAGGTTAGATGCATCAGATAGGGACATTTTCTAAAGCCTGCATCAAGACAAAAAAGTGTGCTGTGACGCTATACCCACAAAACTTACCCACATTTGTTGCCATGCTTCTCTTTAATTTAGGGAGCAAGTGGCTTTACTGTTAGCAGGTACCATGGCTGAACAGGAGATGATCTAAAGAAAATGCAAAGGAATTTTAAATGCTATGAAATAATCCAGAAATCTCAACAGGGAATTTCTACTCATCTTTCTCACCTTCTGTGTGGAGATAATTCAGAATATATATGATACTAGGCAAAGAAATTCTTTCTCTTTCTTGGAAGAGTGTACAGAATAAATATGTGTCTTGTGTTGCATAAAAATTTATATAGTAATATAATTAACAGGAATTGTGTCACAACAGTTATTGTATAATTCCTTACTAGTGATACAGTTTTTGATGTCTACATTGAACAGCTTTTTTTCCATTAGATGTCTTTCTTAAATATCCACAGAAAGTATGAGAAGGCTGTACGTGTTTCAGAGTGACAACATTAATAATTTTAGATTCAATATGAAAAGGTATGAACACATGACAGTTCTTTTTTTTTCTCAAGCTCCATTAGGAGAACTATTCCACTTTAGTTAAGCCAAATTTTAAAAAATATGCTTTTTCCTAGTGTTCCATCAGTCTGTATGCCAACACAAGCTGCAATAAATAGCAGTATTATGATGTGAGGTTGTTGTAAGTCTGCCACCCAGTCAATTCTGCCTGACATTATGAAACGGTGAGAAATAGAAAAAAATGACAGCTTTGAGCTGCTAAATAACAGATTCAGTATTTTATTGCACAAGATTCGCATGTCAGAAGCTGATCTAGCACATCCACCTGCATAACTTCATAGGTAATAACTTTTCAGGGAACACAGGGATATTTGTTTCTACCATTTGCTCTAGTTTCAAACAGAAAACTGTCATGATCTTAAAGGGCCCTTCTAACCCTAATCATTCTAAAGGATATCCATTAAATTCTGCAGGAATACTGAATGGCTTGGGAGATATGAAGACCTCTTTTTCTAGTAAGCATAATAGTTTAAACCAGTCAAATTGCAAAGGAACTGCATCATATGTTATTTCCCATGTAGCATATCTCCTACTGCAGGGAAAAAAAGATTTGATTTGTTAAAAATCTGAATGTATTCTGTCTTTCTAGTTGATGGGAGGCTGTGTCTCCCACTTCCCACAACAGTTTAATGCAGTCAGCTGGGGTATGCATTTCAAGAATTGCTAAACATACATCTAAAAGATGGTATCTTCCTCTCCTTTCTTGAGGATGGGACTTGTGCTGCCGTGTCCCAGTAGAGCAAAGCTGTGATGTGGGAGGAGGGTGGCTGAGCAATGGATCCTTCTCCAACCCTCCCTGAAGGGACCAAGGAAGGAATTTTGTGTTTGACCTGGGAATGAGAACTGTCACTTCCTCTGCTGAGTAACTTGCTGCTGATTTGGCCGTGGCTTTCTCAAGGGTAGGGCAGTACTTAAGACTGGAAGTGGTGAATAAGCAGATCAGCATGATTAGTATTCAAATTCATCAGGAGAAAAGTCACTCCTTTTTGGAGGAGGAGAAATTTCTTAGTATCTCTTACTATTTACTATAAAAATTATACACTATAAAATGGTGTATAGCATAACCAGTGTCAGCCATGTGATGGCTCTTTACCCAGCATCAGGGAGCTCACTATCCCAGGTTTGGAGGCACAGAAACATCAGTCCAGTCACCACATTCATCTCAAACAAATTAACAGTTTGGAAAAAATATGCCTATCTCTCAGGCACTCCAGGTCTTTTCCTACCACCAGTTTTGAAAATAGTTCCTAACTGCTTCTCTCTCTAAGACTGTCTTTGTTTATATTTTGCTGAGTGGTTAAAAAAAAAAAAAAAAAAAAAAAAAAGGAACATCAGGCCTTGCACTGAAACTTGCATTTTTAAGGAATGATTTGCTCTCCTCCTAAAGTAGTATTTGATGAGAAATAAAATGCTAGAGATTTGCAAAGCCTTTTATAAATCACAGGGAAATAGATACTCAGTGATAATGAGAAAAAAGAAATTAAATTTTTTGTGCAAGTGCTGGAAGTAACTTGTCTCCAGACATAGAAGTCATCTCTCTGGGATTTCACTGAGAGAAGTGAAGTGAGGGTATTTGCATCACAGCCCCACCCAATGCAGCAGAATTTATCCTGCATTCTGGCATAAAAGCCAGCAATCCTCAGGCACTGCCAACTGGCCAGGTGCAAAGCCAGCTCTTTGTATCTACTTCTTTGGGTAACAATGCATTCATATACCTGCTGGAAAAGATGGATTTAGCAATACCTTTTTATTTTAATTATTTTAGCGGTCAGGTTTCGCTTGCCTTGAAATCCACACTACTGCTTTGTAGAGCAGAGCTGCTCATCCCCATTTAGTATTCTCAGTATACCACACCTCATCCCATTGCTTCAGCAGTAGCCACCCTCTGATCAATTGGCACATGCCCTAAGAAGGAACCTGATACCATAGGTGGCCTTGACTTTACTCCCATTTGTACTTGTGTGGTACTTTGACACAAAACACAAATGCTGCTTTTCTTATGATGAGCTATGGCAGCCTTCAAATGTGTCTGAAAGGATCATCATAGGAATCTCCACCTCCTATAACATTCAGCAACTTTGAAAGCCAAAAATGTTCCCCTCCCCTCCCTGGAAATGTTACAGGCCAGGCTGCATGGGGACCTGAGCAACCTCGTCTACTTGAAGGTGCCCATAAGCAAGGGAATTTGAACTAGATGATCTTTAAAATCCCTTCCAACCCAAACCATTCTGAAATTCTGTGATTCATATTTTACTCCATACTGTGAGCTACCAACAGCTGTAAAAGCAGCAGCCAGACAAGCCTTTTCAACATAGAAATCTACCATATCAGCCAGTAATGCAAGAATAAGTGTAAGCTTTGTCTTTTGGCTTCAGGTTCACAAGGAGTAAACAAACACTGCAATCTCACACAGACTACAAGAAGGTTTAAAATTGATATTGCGGTGGTCCAGTGTCCACCTCGCTCAGCTAGCCCCGGGACACCGCCGCAAACAGGTGGTCCGTGCCTGCGTTGAGGGCAGGTGTATGGCGATGGAGAGGAGCAAATGAAAGGAGGGACTCTCTTGGGGGTGAAACAGAACAGGAGTTTCTTGGGCAGGGAGCCCTCACGTCACTGCCAGTGCCCCAGGAGAGACAACTAGCAGAGAGGGACAGCACCTTTTAAAGGGGGGGTGGGTTCCAGGGATGGGTTACAGAAGGCACGAATAGGAGCAAACTGGGGAGTGGCTGATCACATAACTGACATATACAGTAACAAACCAAAGGGGAGTGGGAGGGGGATGACTGGATCCTGGCCAACCACTCGATGCCTCCCCCAGAACCTTCCAGGGTCTGGGAGGGGCCCCGGGATGAGGGACAGGACTAGGAGGGATACATTACAGAGGATTGACAACTCAGGAGGGGAACCAATCACAGGGCAGTTGCTGGGGAAAGGTATGGGGGAGGGTTACACACAACATGGGGTATAGGGGAACAAAATGGAATCCAAGGGAACAAAATGGAGTACATATAACTGAAGTATACATGAAACACGTTTGAAACTCAAAAATACACCACCACATGATATTTCCAGTTGAGACAGGAGACTGAGTTTGCCTTGAAATTCTAAACCCTCAGCAGATTTTTCCCAGCAAAATTCAACTTTGAACTTACATAGCAACAACATGCAAGCTGTGTCTGCTCAAAAATATCCCACATACAGCCTTTCTGGAGGAGACAATTATAGCATTTTGATTATTGGAATGTGTCACACTCAGTATGAGTGCTCAACAGAGAAGAGCCTATATACTTGATGTCCACATCAATCTGACTTCACCAGGTGTGCAGGCAGAACTTCCATTCTCATTTCAGCTAGAAAATGTATTCATAATACTTTTCTTCAGTTCCTGAAGATTTTTAAGCCCCTTGCTGTCAGGACTGCACAGAGTGTTCCTCCAATTCAGAGGCATACGTTAGCACTGCAACCGTGCCACGATTGCTGTGTATTAGATCCTGTGAAACAGGCTTTAAAAAACCAAACCAAACCAAACCCTACCACACTGCTAGAAATCGTAGGGAGAAAAATTATATATAAGATGCACAGTGCAGCTGTTCTGTGGTGAGTTTATTTTTTTAAAAAACAATAGAAGATACTAAGTAACAGATGACTAAAAAGCAGTAATATGTGAAGGACTCTGGCCATGTTATGAGCAGTGAAAGCACAGATACAGTGATTTAAAATGAGAACCAATTCAGCTGCACAGATAAAACTGAACAACTAGATAACCAGTGATGTTTCCCCCCCATCCCTCTCCAAGAAAAAATAAATGACAAAAGTTAAACACAATATTACAACATTAAAAAAGAAAGAAATAGGCTGTTCTTACCTAATTTCTAGTTTTGTTATTTGCAACTCCTAACTTTATTGTATCTCAGTTATTGCAAGAAATGAAGTGAGTTCACAAAACACAGATATATTAATGTAGTTTTTCTAAAAAGTAACTGTGGAAACTGAAATGAAATAATCAGTTACTCAAAAGCCCATCATTTCGGTGCCACAGGCTGTTTTTATTTGGGCTTTAAATTTTTGAAATATACTTTTCTGATCTAGCAACCCTCTCTGGAGTTCAAAAGTGGCAAACGTAGAATTACAAACCATTACCCTTTGGCTTCTGAGGTCTCCCTGCCACACATCTGCAGCAGAAAGCCTCGGCACTCAAAGATACAGAGATTTGAAAGTACCCCAGACAAATATAATTCATCTCAGCAGAAAACAGATAACAGCCACCAAAACTGTGCTGGAAACCTCAGCCAAGTGTCAGAATTTTGAGTGCACTTGAACACAATTGGAAGGTCATTATGCTGTAGCTGTGAAGAGCACTTTCAAATGCAGAAAAACAAGGCTGTAAGAAAAGTTTTAAATCTCTTATTTGACCAACAAATATTGTGGGAAAAGATAGAGAGCAGTTGGGTTCACAGTCCTTTCCATAGTTACAAAAAAAGCAGACATATCCATTCTTACACAACTTTCTGCAGCCAGGTTCAAGGTGTAAATTATGACAAAGTATTAAAAATTACAATAGTGTAAATCTCCTGAAAAGCGACATTAACAAAGTTAATAAGCAGAAATACCATATGCAGTGGACAGGTCGATGCTACCTTTCCACATCCCATTTTGCTTCAAAACTATAAAGCTAAACAAAATATAATCTGTTCTTCATAAGGAAAAGAAAAATGATAGGAGAGTTTTTGCTATGGAAAAAAATATTTAATATTCAGACCAGGTACTAAAGAAGTGGCCAGAGAGAAAGGAAGAATTTGGGACGTTGAGATTAAGCAAGGGGACCATGGATGCTGTAGACAATACAAGGGAGGGAGACAGTGTAAGTGGGGATAAATGAGCTCTTATCATCATTTAGGAGATACAGGATGTCAGGCTTCCTGAATGCCAAGAGCAGCACAGAGAAGGAGAAACAGAGACTCCAGAAATGGGATCAGTAGGAGATGGGAAGAAGAAACCCAACAGGTGTGGGTGGGCCAAGAGTCTGAGTTACGGAATCTGAATCAGAGGGGCATTGGAAATCTCCAAGTACAGCAGGGGCTGACATCAGAAAGGGCAGTAAACAAGTAGAGAGAGACAACGGGCACAGATGTTCAGATGTTGCCAGTGCTTCTTGCACGCAGTTAATAAGACCTCAAGAAAAAAAAAAAGAGAGACCTGATGATGGAGATGGAGATTTTAAGCAGGAAATTAGAGCTGGAAATGAGCATTTGCAGATTAGAAATATCTGAGTAGATAAGATAGAAGAAATAGAAGGGTCTGGCTGAGACAAGATAGGTCAGAAGGAGAAAAGGTGATACAGCAGAGTGGGAACAATGTTAGAAGGGAAGACAATCCCCTACACACAGAAAGGAATAGGGTCAGGAATACTCAGAGATGTAAAAAAACTACTGTTTTCATCACCACAGTAGGAGCAGTCCCTGATGTTCTGCATCACTTTGATATTCCTCAGGGCCTCATGAGGGCTTGTCTTCTTAACCTATTTTTTCTTTCCAGCTCTAATCCCTTCACATCTCAATCTACCAGTAGAACAGTGACAAAGGCATATTGAGCACTGTCTCCTCCCAGCTGTGCAGTGGATGGCTGAAAAGGAGAAAGAGACAATGGAGCTCCCATGATGGGGCAAAAGATTGTTAGCCATGAGGGTGTATCTCTCTAACTCTTCTGAGCAATTATCACTGCCCACTAATGTGAAACAATTGGCATCATCCCCACTAGAGGGGCAAACTTTGGCATCATCCATCATGGCAGAGAGCACGCAAGAGAGGAAGAAAGTGGGCAAGAGTGAGGGCTTGGAGTTAGGCCTGCTACAGGAAAGAGGGATTTTAGGAAAGGCTCCTGTTCAGGCAAGGCAGAGGTTCTGCTTGGAGCAAGCTGCAGCTGTCTCCCAAACGCATTCACAGCAGAATAGAGACAGCAGCTGAAAGGAGCCTGAACATTTTTGTGTGAAAATTTCAAAAACACAGGGGATGCAAAAAACCCTCTGTGAGTCCTGCTGGTTTTGCTCTGTTTGGGTATCAGACTTGGAACAGCCTGCAGCATAACAGGGCTTGAACATCACTCCCACATTTATCTTGTTGGATCAGAATGCAATAACGTTGTCCGTTTAGAAGATAATATGAAGTGACCTATGTTTTTATGACTGCTGGGTTTTTTTAATGCTAGAAAGATAAAACTGTAGGCATTGGTATCCCTATTCTTGAATTGATATTAGAGTAAATAGAGGAATGTACTTGTTTTTAAATGTTATTCATCTGGAATGCTTGTTTGAATTTAACAAAGCAAACCAGAGATGTATTTAAACATTATAATTGAAAACCAGCCTACTTTTTTCTCCAAGTACCATTTCAAATGAAATTTGAAAAAAATTTACATGAACAAAAGGAGTCCCTATAATTTAGGAGTAATAAATAATAAAGGAGTCCCTTTAATTGCTGATAGCAGTATTTCCTCACCTCATCTGGAAGTTTGGTCAGGTACTGCTGAAGTCAACCTAGTTCTGGGACTTTCCTTGCTTTGTTAGGCTACACATAGGCCTTGACTTTCTCTATTTCACTGCTGTGGCACAGAAAGAAAAAAAAAAAAGTGTCCTGCTGGTTTAGTGGTTTAGTGCAGCTTAGAAGTACAGGCATAAAATTCCTCACCATCATGTTTACTGTCTATAAATTGAAACCTGAAATGTCAATTCATGTGCAGAAGTGGCTTTTCTTACATGCTGGGGTGTTATTTCTCTCTGGTTTGGGTACCCTCATGGTTATCAGAGGACTCTGAGACACTGAGTTTTATAAAACACTGAAATCTAATTTTACTTTCTGAAGAGTAACATGGAGTGCCAAGCTTTTCACACTGAGGCTTCCAGAAGATCTGCTGTGCATGTGTTATACAGAACCACTTCCGATGCTTCACTATTTCTGCTGGTTTATGTCACATGCCACATGAAGCATTCTGCTTCCAGGGGGGAAGAATATATTAAGGCCCTGAAGGAATGCCTTTAAAGAGACATTTTAGCCTTCAAAAACCATAGGAGAATATCATTACCATGTGAAAATATTTGGGCAGGGGGGAAAAGGATGAAGAAAGCCACAAGTGAACTTGAACAGAATACAGTGAGTAAAAATCAAGCAAAAATAAACTTAGACTAGAAATGTGAAGATAATCCCGGAAATTTCACCTGGATAGATTATTTATAGGAATCATGGAGGAAACAAGCCAAAATAAAAACCCAATTGACCCAATGCTTCATAGAAGCATTCACAGCATTACTTCAACTTAAACATTGTTCGATATCAGGATGATGGCCATCCCATAAGATGGGAGCCTTGTAAAAGGTTCTCTCATCCTTTCACATTTTCCTAAGAAAAATTGTGCACTGCTGAAAATCTGATAATATCTAGTATCAAATATTGCTGAATCCCTGCCTGAAAGAATTTCAAGAATTATTGAATTCTGAGATGAGAATTCAATTCTAGGAAGACTGTAATGAGCATATACCAAAAAATATGTTCCCATAAACTCCAGTGTCTTCATTCATGCAGTGACTTCCATGTGAGATGGATGCAATGTATCTCTGAACATCACTGAAGTCTTAAAAAATACATTGGGAAAGAGTACTCTGAGATATTTAATTTGTTCAGTTTTTTGTTTTGTTTTTTTTCTATAGACCCAAGTTCTGATAGCTCATCTCATTTGCTTGGTTAAAAAAGCCAATGACAGCAAGTCCACAACTCAAATAGTAACTGAATTGTGTCAATGTTATAGTTATACAGTCATACTAGCTCTCCTAACACACAGGCAGGCTGTTTAAAAATAGCTGTTCCTTGTGGAGATGGAATGTAGTTTCCTTCCTCACAGAAATTTATTTTTCTTTTGATTTCTAATAATTTTTCACCTATCTTTTAGAATTTATGTGTCTCTGAAGGATATGATGGAAAGGTCTCAGCAGAAGTACACTTCTCAAAATCACTAAAAGCTAGCTCAAGCCTTGCTTCTTCCTTCCAGGGTCTCAAGACAAATTTTCAAAGCTCAACAAAATCTTTGTAAGACATGGTCCCTGAAAATGGATCCTAACTGAAATAGGCATTTTTAACAGCTTGCCTTACCACATGTAATCTTCTAGTCTGTAAATTAAATCATCTCATTGAGATGAGTTACACTGCTGGTAGTGAGGGCACAGAAACGGGTGTTGTGGAGCTTGTCTGGGTGATCCTGACAAACAGGATTGTTAAAATAAGATACTTTTAAGGCCTTCCTGCATCTTTGCCATTCTGCTTAAATATTTGAACCTTGAAATCACAAAAAAACCCCATATTTGAGGATAAAGGGATTTAGAGCAGAGTCTGAGGGTTTTTATGGAGCTGAAGAGAAGACTGATAGCACAGTTACCTCTTCTTTTTCTGTTAGAACAAAGTGTCATTTCTTTTGCCACAATTAAGGTAAAATAACATTACAACTTATTATCACTATGACACTAAAAAAAATTCCTCTATGTGGTTGTAAGATAGTTTTATACTTGCTACTAATGAAGAAAAAAATCTACCTTCCAAGATATGTCAAAATAGTGAATTCTCACATTTCTTTTATTTTTCTTGAACACTCATTCACACACTGTATTAAACTAATTTTCTGCCATTATTTCATCATCTGTGTCTGTAGTTGAATTTGATAGTAGTAGTAAAACATTGCTTGCATTTGCCATTAAAAGATGTTAATACAATTATTATTTAACAACAAAAATAACCTAGCATGGAAATGAATATTTTTATTGAAGAGACCATGTTAAATTGTTTTGACTCTAAAAACAGAGAGATAAAAATCAACTCCATTGGAGCTGCAAAATGCTGGACTGCAAATTGTACTGGACTGCGAAATGCTTGTAAAGACCAAATCAGAATCACTGAAAGTACAGAAAAGCATTTATGACGTAGAGGAATTATTCTCAGGCTCTGATCATCATTGCAAAAAGTAAGTAAGGAAGTATCAAGCTATGTGTGAAAAAGAACAGGTGATGACAAATAATTCAGTAATTATTGCCAGATTTGGGTCTGCAACACTTACCAGACAGAAAGGGAAAAATACTGCCAACTACTTCCGTGCAAAGAGGAAAAAGCACGGGGTTTTAACCCATTCCTTCCAGCTTCTACTTCCATTCTGTCCTTCCCTCTCACAGCTCCAGGACATCTACACTGACTGGTAAGCAAAAAAGAGGAAAATTTCAAAGTTGTTCATGACCAGGATCATCCCCGTCCTTCCTCCACAGGGTGCCAGGGACTTTCCTTCTCCCTATCCCCCAGGATTTTGCCGAGAAAGGGGGTCCCCTGCCCCCCTTAAATTTCTTTCTGTCATGAAGCTTCCTACAGGATAAAATTAAGGGAGGGCTTGCTGTCCCTGTGGATGCCTTCTCCCCGTCGCACTGAAAGGAATCAGCCTAGAAAGCACCTTCCTTATCTACTCCAACCACCCTTTTTAGTCCTTCACCCTCCCTTTTCTCTCCTTTCTCAACCCCACCCCAGGCTTTTTCTTTTCTTTTTTTACCCTTTCTTCCAATTTATTTTTTTTTTCGTTCTGCGAAGGAAACACTCTGCACATCGCAGCCCCTGCATGCAACAGAAGCGGCACGAGGGGGCGGAAGGGGCGCGGGAGGGAGCGTGCACAGCATCTCTCAAATGCACACACACATGCACCGCCTTCCCTTAGCGCTGCTGGTCCCCAAAATCGTGAGAACAATCCAGAAACTCTGCGGAGAGGAGGAGCATTTGGGATGTCCCCTGGGAGTGGAGCGCCTGTCCAGAGTGGCTGCAGTCAGTGGAGAAAGGCGTGGGGGGTGGGGGTCCCTCGGGAATCTGCCACCTCTGAGGCTTCTCGGCCACTTCTTCAGCAGCTGAGAATTGTCTTTCAAAACAAAATTAAAAAAAAAAAAAAAATCTAACCCCCCCCCCAAAAAACTAACAAGCTAACAAAAAAACCCCACAACGAGCCCTCAACGCTACCATCCCCCCTCCCGAAACAAATGGCAAATAAAAAAAGATAAACCTAAAAAACTCCATTCCCTCTCCCCAAACCCATCAAAAGGGAAAGGAACTGAGTCGCCTCCAACCAGGCCAAGAGACACCCCCGACACAAAGTCCAAGAAGTGGGTATTTGCTTTATTCAGTGCGCCGGCTGTGCGGCGGTATCTCCTCCTAACAGCGCGCACACAGGTACACGCCAGATTACAAAATATGGCTGCATTTCACTGTTTTCCCTAGAAAAGGTGTGGTTATCCAAACTATTTCCTAGCACGCCTTACCATCATCGGCGCACGCGGCGCGCGGGCACAGCGCACTCTGGTGGTCGCACTGAGGAAGGCTCCGCGTCTTCCTCGGCGGTCTTTTGATGAAGGCTGGAAGTCTTCCTCGCCGTGCCCTTTTCACCTTTCTCCTCTAGGGATGCGCAGTCGCTTGTTAGGGATCTCTTCACTGGTTTTAGCAAGCTGTGTCCTTCGTTTTTGCAAGTTCTGCTCCCTGTGTCTTGCCAAGTGTCCTCCTGTGTCTCTAGATTGTGACTAATTTTTGCTAGCATCTATACTGTTCACAACGTGTCTTATTCTTGCCCACGTATGCCTAGGCACAGTGCTTTTAACCCTTTCAGAACAAACAAAAAAACCAAACAAATAAATTGCAACAGAAAAAAATCTAAAAATAAAAAAGTAATTAAAAAAAAACCTACCAAAGAAAAGCAGAAGGCAAGGAGGAGAAGGAAGGAGGACTAAGTATGCCATGAGGTCACTGTCTCATTTTGCCACAGCCTCATAGAAGCTCAGAAACATCCCTCCTCACCAGGACATGTTGGGTCTGAAAAGCCATATCGGTATTGATCTGGTAGAGAAATTGCCAAAATGCTATTATTATTTGGTTTAAAGCAGATGTTTTCATTTATCTCCTCCTTCAATTCACTTGAAGCTGAAGGAGCTGTAAACTAAAAGTTTTTCATGTGAGGTATCACATTAATGGTTGTAAATGTCAAGACAGCAGTTTCTAGTTTGCTCTACAGAAAGTTTTTTACCCATGCAGATTAAAATATTTTGGAGAATAAAAGGCCTAAGTAATTCAATAGTCATAGCTATCACCCCCACCCAACATGGAGTGCTACTTAGTTGCATGTATTGCATATCCATACTAAATCATGTTTGAGTTACTGATTTGTTTTTCTATTTAGAAATCTAGGATATTTATAGATTGCAATTATTCCAGTGTTTGCATTGTTATTGTTAAAAGAGGACCTGTTACACAATGGATGCCTTGTAAAAATGACATTTCAATGAGAAAAATTGTGACATAAAACTCCTGCATTTTTCTCCCACAACTGTGATTAACTTCAATGTGAAATGCAGATGTAAAAGACATCTTGCATTTTTTTTCTTCTGTGTTTTCCCCTTAAATGATTACACACAAACAGTTCTGTTCCTTTCTTTCCAAAGTCCACTTCAGTAATGGCAGACTAATATAATTAAATCATGATTGTTACATGTATTTCCAGTTTGCTTTCATTTTATAGCTAATTACAACATTTTGCAGCATTTTGGAACTGACAGCTCCAAAGCACTTTAGCAAAGATACCAGGAAGATGCTTGAGTATTTTAAATGCAAAATAAACACTTTAAAAATATTTATTGTATTAGGATAATAAATATAGTGCCCTGCATGTTTAGATTCATAACAGAAGTATAGATATTTTTAATCAATCTTCCAATAATAAATACAACAGACTATATGATTCCAAAAGGAATTGCAAAAATTCAAATGGTGTTTTAGAAATTTAGAATTGTAAAGAAAAATCACCAACTTTATTGTGATTCAGTCAAAAGTTAAGAGCCATGTTTTCAGAAAACTACCACTATAGAGCTACTGATTAGATTAATAAGGGGATACTGGATGTGCACTTTTTTCTGTTGTTGTTGTGGGGGTTTTTTTTGTTTGGTTGGTTTTTTTTGGTTTCTTTTTGCTAGCAAGAGATGCTTTTGCAAAATGACACAGACATCTGGCTTATTATAACCCAGGGTCATTCAATTTTATGGAAGTTTAAATTGTTTATTCAAGTCACCCTGAATCTAAATCAATACATTTCTGTGCAGGGATTCTTTAACTGTTGCTTTACTCTTGTGCATCAGTCATTGAGAGCATCTGGGGCTTTCCAAAAAGCACAGCCTTTTCTGCTGTCTTTGTTACAACAGATAAAACGAGCTTGCCTTGGAAAAACACTGGGCTTTCTGCAGGTATGGCAACTCCTTTCCAGGGAGTGGAGAGAGCTCATGGAGAGCTGCCTGGCAGAGCACCAAGCATTGTGTGAACTAAAGGGAGCTGTGCTGCCACCTCCAAGCCCGGGGAGACTTTCTGTTTTGATAAAAGTTCAGCTTGGGGAAGTTCACAGGACAGGTCTGTCACATCAGACTCTCCTGCTCCTGGCAATGGCTTGAAAGTATTCTGTCAGGGGATACACGGCCACCAGAGCTGAGGGCATTAATACTTTCCATTAATTTGCAATATTTTCTTGAGAACGAAGGCTTCATTTTAGCAATTAGGCAATCAAGGGCTGTGTGACATATGTCCCTTGTGGGGACAGGCTGCACAACTGCAAGAAACTTCTCCTTCCTTCAGCCAGAGCAACAGTTTTCCAAGTGTTAAAAAAAAAAAAAAGTTTAATTGCAGCCTGATTTTGTCAAAATGCATAGTAGTTTGTGTTAGTTGTTGCAACCACAATCCTTTGAGGTTTGAGAGGAAAAGTTTGCAGTGGTAGGGCTTTTCCACCCCCAAAAGAAAAAAAAATCACAAATAAAGCCAGACAAGGTTTTAAGCCATCTTCATTTCTGAACAAACCATACGTATTCATACAAAGTATGTATTCCCAACATTTTGATTGTAAAGAAAAGACCCAAGAATACTAACACAAAGAAGAATTCCTTCTTCAGCCGTATTCTGAAATTCTGCTGTGGGTCAATAGACTCCAGTTTAACACAAAACTGCATGGGCAGCAAGAATAAACATCATACAGATGAAACACCAAAATGATTACTGAAACTCCTATTGCAATTTTGAATGATTTCAGGAAAACTCTCCTGCAAGAGCAGTTTCATTCAACCCATGGCGTACTTTCTACTTTAGCCAGAGGACCCTGGAGTACCACAGTTGGCACTATGGCTTTTGTAGCCTCTAGGAGGGGGAGGTGGGGTGGTGACAGGGAAGTGGTGACAAAAAGCTTTATAAAAATATTGAAGATCAGGTTCTTTTTCCCTTTTTCTTTCTTGTGGGTTTGTGGTTATTTTATTATTTTATTTTATTTTATTTTATTTTATTTTATTTTATTTCCAAAGCATCTGCTTTGTGCTACTTATAAATAATCTAAGAGTTGGAAATTTCACCTGCACAAATCTCTCTAAGTTTCAAAATTTTCTGTGAGGTGATGGTCTAGAGAGGCTGCTGTGGATTATCCCCCTCTGCACTGTTCCTCTAGCAAAAGAACAAATTCACATCCATCCATCTCTGGGAAACAGGAATATGGTCTGTGTCCCAAAATGAGTAAAACTTGGCAGGGATTGAGTTGAGCAGCTTTGCCACAGAGCTGTGCACGCAAATCCTACCTTCTCACAACAATTCTTATGCTTTCCTTCTGTTGTTATTCCATAGGAAGGAATGTGAACCAGTCACCTCCCTGACACAAGAACTTGTTTGGCTTCATAGGGACAAGTTTTTTGTATAGGAAAATGAATGTAGAATGGCAGAAATCAGAGGAAAAAGACTAGGTTAATTAAATACAGTCACATGCCACACAAGCTTGCTTTGCTGGAAAAAAAAATGCAAAAAAAAAAAAAGCAAAGCACTGGTATAATTCCACCATTTCACTAGGTGAGTAGTTCTCTGTTTTTCTAGTCGTGTTTATATACAAGTGAAGAAAACTGCAGTTTCACTGATGATCTGGATGCTGGAGCATGTTGGGTTCTTGGCAGCATGTGCTGGCGGAGTGACAGCCACCCCTGACGGGCCAGCACCAGGCAGCATGCCATCACCCTGCACAGGCTGGAGGGGGATGCCAGGGCAGGAGGCCCCTGAACAAATCACTCAGGGCTCACCCTGCAGCCCAGCTTCACTGGTCACCCACTTACCCCCTCCAGCAAGCAGTGCACAAGCATCAGACAAGTAAAAGACTCCAAAATCTTTTACTTTGGAGTAATTACTTCTGGAGTAATTGCTGACACCTTACCTCCACTCCTGATTTTGTCACTGGGATTGGAGTGTTTCATACTGGAAGCTCACAGAAATCTTTGCAGCAAGTTCACTTAGTTCTAATGGGCTTCTCACTTTCCACACATGAGCTGCTATTATTTATTATCATCATCATCATCAACAACAATGTAAAACAAAGCTTTATGTTTTGCAAATCCACACCTTCCTGAAGAGCCAACATATTTTTCCTTCTCACAAGTCAAATGGGATAAAAAAGAAACATTGTAGGATCTTCTTGTTAAAATATTCAGTGTTTATCACTATCCTATTTTTTTTCCCAAGAGGCTCTTCTTACATATGCAGAACCATTTATTACAGGTGAACTGTCAGCTGGCAAATGCAAAAAAAATTCCCAGAAAAGATACAGGACTGACAATGAGGGGCATTGAAAACCTTTATCTGCAGACTAGAAGTGATGAAAGCTCTCAGCCACTCGTGCATGTCACAGTATCCCCAGCCCCTTGGTAGTCCCATATGATGTGCCACATGAACATGACACGTGCTAAAAAAATTAGAACCAAAGCCATTTATTAACCACATCAGATGTTCAAGTCAGCTAAGTTACATCCCAGCCTCTTTCTGGGGTTAGTCCTGCAGCCAGCAACAAAGTCCAGCTACAGCTATGGGAAATGGAAGGCTCAATTCCTCCTCTTGTTTTTTAAAATCTATTTTTCTAATGATTTTTATTTAGTCCACACATTGCAGAACTCACTTAAAGTCTGTAAGAAATTGTTTATTCTGTAAACCATAAATCTGAAAAGTACTGAAATTATGCAATTCTAAACACTCCCCCCCTTTTTGCTTTGATAAATCAGACTTTGTTTAAAATTATTTGGTTAAGCAGCTGATTAAAGGTACAGAAGTATAAGGCTATTAATAATTTCACTCTCTCAACTTTGATCAGTCACATAAAAAAGCACTTTCAGTTTAATAATAACATTTATCTAATTATGCTTAATTAAATACATTTCAATTAAGCATACTTAATTATTCTTAATACAAAACACGAGTAATTCTGCTGCCTTCAACAATGCATATATTTAAACTGACAGCACAAATGGACAGCCTTCACCTTTTGGAATATATTCACTTTTCTAGCCAAAGGCTCTTCTTTTTCTCAGATTGTGAATTGTTGAATGTGGATCGTCTGGTAGTATAAAGCAAATACAATGTAATGGCTAAAAAGGATTTCGGCAACTTTAACTAACTGAAAATTTGACTCCAAGCACTGCTATTATTGGTTCCTTCTTGGGGTGACATAGGAATAATTAAAAAGAAATCAAAAATTCAGAGTCAGCCAATTAGTTTACATTTCAGTGATAAGTTCCCTGTTTTGGACCACGAGGTTGGCCATGCAGATCTGCTCCCTCACCCAGAGGTCTCACAGTATATTCACACATCGTTGAAAATGAAAATACACAAAAAATTATTTGAAAACCATTACAAAATTAATTTTTGCCTTTGCAAATTTGGCTGTGAGTAGGTTTCTCATTCTTACACCACTGAGACCTTTGTCCTGAAAAGATGGTTGCCTCTGCTTAGAGTGATTTATCAAAGGCTTTCCCTGAGCTGTACATCTCAATGCAATGCACTAGAAGCTAGCTATTAATATCAATGCAATGACATGTTCTAGGTGCAGCACAAAGTTTCTAGAACACTATTGTTAGCATTACAAATTGCTAGCAATTTGTTAACATTACATTGATGTTACATAACAATGTAATTCTTTGCTGTGAGTGGCGAGGAACTGGCACAGTGCCAGAGAAGCTGTGGGTGCTCCAGCCCTGCAAGTCTGAGCTTGGATGGCATGGGGCTTGAAGCAACCTGGTCCAGTGGAAGGTGTTCCTACCCCTGCCAGGGATGTGGAATGAGATGACCTTTAAAGTGCTTTCCAACCCAAAACATTCTAGGACAGCAACAAAGAGCGCAAAGCCCCATTTCTCACCTGATTTCTCTCTTCCTGTATTTATTTTTTTTTTCATTCTTTGTTAATAAAAAAACTTAGAGGACCCAGGCAAATAAGCCAAGACAGGCTTAAGCTGCAAGGAGAACTTAAAAGGAAGAGCAAGGCAGCTGTCTGCTACAGTCATAACCCCAGCTGTGCACTCTGAATCTCTCAAAACTAGATGAAGGGTGTTAAATTATCCTGTCTCAGAAGTTGAAAGGCTTCACCCTCATGCAGGGAGACACATACACCTCCTCTGGGCATCACCACCACGAGGTGCACAAGCACTGATGGAATAGCTCAGTGGGAGAATGAGTCATCTATCAATCAAATCCTGCTGCCGAGGCCATAGCTCAGCAGCTTTCAGAAGTGATTTTTTTCTGGGGAGAGAAGTCTGGAAACAAACTGTAGATATATGAGGTTCTCTGCAGCAGTTCTCTGCATTCAGAGGGAAGAGGTGGGTGGTAGATGGGAAGAGAGAGCACTACCTCAAGGGGTAATTTTTCTGGTTTTCTTTGTACACACAACCACACACACATAAATACATAGGAAGGGATCAGTGTTGGAGAGCAGGTGTAAATGAGAAGTAATAACCTGCAGAGAAGTGACCTGCTGTAGTGCTCAAAGATGCCAGCAATGGCAGCAAAGGAGGAACAAGGTTTGGGGAAAACATTCTTGGAGTAGGCAAAGGTACCCCAAATGGTAATGATGCTGCTAAATTCTCAGAAAGGAGAGTATGATGAGAAGTTAAAGCTATGAAAGGGTGAGGAATACCCCTGGTGATGTGGAGTGACCTGTCATCCTAAAGAAGACAAACAATAGAAAATAGTTTTGATATAAAAGAGAACAAGCGATGGAAGAAGGTACCTTGAGGTTAAAAAAAGGTCCCTTGAGATTGTAATATGTATAACCTGTAAAATCACATTGTTGGAAGCTCCCAAGTGGCCCTAAAGAAGGTTAATTAATTACCTGACTTGTTGGAATAAACTCTAAGAGAGAACCTGGTACAACCAGAACAGAATTTTGCAATGAATGCATCTGCCCACCATCTTCAGCAGAGACACAGCATGAATCTGCAGGCAAAAATATCTGCAGCATGTCTCATATTGTTGCATTTTCTTTGCCACCAGTTCCAGTACAGACCTTTCTTGTTGTCCTTGATGCCATATCACATGAATTCTCACCTGCCCTGATGCCACTTCTTCCTTCCCACACCAGGATTTGCACTCTTGTTACACCATGTTGTGCTTCCATGGTGGGAATGTAAATTTCCAGTGCTATAGGGGCAGCCAGGGCACAAAGTAGGCATGTTTTGACTGAATGGTGGGTAAACTTTGCACACGACAGTAAAGGACAATGCACCTTTGTTGCTTTCCAGCTGCCAAATCACTCACCCCTTCATGTAGGGGTCTGAGAGCACTCTGAGTGGGCCTCCTAGCAGGCCTTCCTCACCACCCAGCTGCAATGCCTCAAACCTCCTGGAATTTGCAACTTCACGACTAGAATTTCTTAAAATATATGTGTGTGTGTGTGTAAGACTGTGCATAATTGTGTTTGACTTACTGCCACTTTTCTCTTTAACACTCCTCTTAGTTAGCCCTCAAACATCAGATGTATCCATGACAACAACTAAAAACCAGTCTGCCAGGCCTTATCAACAGTATATCAAAATTACAGCTATACAGGGTATGGCATATCTGTGTTAACTCACAAATGTATCCCTAATATAAGTGCTCTAACCAGGAAAGTCTAAAGATGTATTATTACAGATAGACCTGACTAATACTAATACAAATTTTACGTGAATAATATTGATACTGGTTTTTTTCTTCTTCCCTTGTGTGAATCTTCCCATCAACTTTGAAGGAAGCAAATTGCTGTCACTTGCTTCCAGGAAACAAGCCCTTGAGAAAACGAACACACATCTCCAAACAGGCAAACATGGGGTTAGGCAAGTAGGACCAGATAACCCCACCAGAGATCCCTTGCAGCCTTACTGTAATTTTGTTTATGATCTTGGGTTTATATGAATTCAGAAGACAAAATACAATCTGAAGCACAGCTGGGAAGATGTTGGATTTCAGAAGTTAAAAGCAACCCATGAAAAAAAAAGGCACAGATCATTGCAAATGCATAAGGCTGAACAAAAAATCAAGTGTTTTACAATAAACTTTGCAAATTTGTCAGGAAATTTTACTTTATTTTGTGAAATATTGACTAAAAAATGCACTATTGATAGGATTTGTGAATGCTAATTATTTCAAGGCAGAATGTCTATGTTATAAATCCACAACTTTGAGACATTCCTGCCTGACTAGCATGGACAACTGAACCGGCTGAGCAAATCAAACTATTCTCATGTCACTTTTCAAAATGAGATGAGAAATTGAAGAAAGCTATGATTTACACTCAAAATATCCAAACCACACCATTGCATGATGAAACTCTTTCTCGACAATTTTTAAGATGAGGAATAGGAAAATAATTTCATGTCCAGGACAGTTGGTGAGAAAGAGACAACTTAAATTTTTTTTGTTTGGGGTTTCTGTTGTTGTTGTTGTTTTGGGGTGTTTGTTTTGTGTTTTTGTTTGGTTTTGGTTTTGTTTTAACTAGAAAGTAATTTTTTTAAAAATCATTTTTGCAAACTGTTTAGTCTTCAGCTATGTGAGGGTGAAATGCACTCTCTTTTTCCACAGCAAGGGAGTGATGCCCCTTTCATGTGTCACCATCCCTGTCACCACCAGGATGGGGGTACGGTGGTAGAGCTGCACTGATCCCCCTCCCTTCCCTTTTGCCTGGCCAGGCTGAGGCTGCCTGGGGGATGCTGCTGTGCACCAGATATATTTATATAAGCTGAGGGAGACTTACAGCAATAGCAATAACATGCAGATGGGAAAAAAAGACAGGAAAAATTACAAGACCATTTATAGGTTGTGCATAGGACCTCGCTCAGAGCCCTACAAAACTCAATACTAACACTGCTGGAGTCACTAACAAACTGAAGCACTTTACAAAACCTGTAGCTCTTCAATAATTCTGAATTGCTCTGAAACACTTGTGCTCCAAACACTCATGCTCTGTAAAGTATCTTTTAATTCCTGAATATTTGTAAAAGGAATATTGTCAAAATTATGGTAATTCAACTCCTTCAATTACAGGTGTGACATGAAATGGTTCTGTATTTTTCTCTTATAATTTTTGCTATTCACCAAGTAAAAATGTGGATTATAAGATGCAAGAAAAAAAAATACATTACTTTTCTGGATTAAAAAAAATCAGTTATCATATGCAACATTGGCTAAACTATCATGAACTCTTTCTTTAAATGAACTCTTTCCTTTCATGAACTCTTAGTTAATATCCACTTCATGAGCAAAAAACCCCAGACCATGAAGGGGTTGGACAATCTTCAGAGATTTTCCTTTAGTACTTGGAAGTGTTTTATGGTCAGAAGATGTATACTTGAAGCATGTTATCCTGGGAACTGAAAATTTATTAGCAAATATGTTCAGCTTAGCACTTACTTTTCTATTACTCACACTACACAGCAGAGAGCAGCACTGAACTGTCTAGATCAGACATTCTTAACTAGGAAGTCATGCAAGTAACTAGTTATCTCAGTTTAGCCACTAAAACAAAAGAACACTGGTGTGTGAGAGGAAAAATTTCAGAATAACTCAAAAGGACAGGGACATTTATTCAACTTCAATTAAGAAATCAATTACAAAAACATCCCAAATGCTTATTTAAATAAGGATGGGAATAGGATAATTCAGCTTATGCTTTGTAAAAAAAAATTAAAATAATCAGATAAGACAGGTTTCTGTATTAAAAACCACAGTTATTAATTTAATTCACAAATATCTTAGTTCCTTGAAAAGAGTGGTCCTTTGGATTTTGATTTTAATAAAACACCACTTCCTCTCATGCTGCTTACTGATGAAGTATAAACTTGTCTTCCCACGAAAATGCATTTCTGCTCACACTGTTATTGCAAAAATCCTCTTGTCTCTGTCCCAAGAAGAGGCCTGAAGAGAGACATCTGCTGAGGCTGATTATCATGAAGTGGCACAGTATGGTGCATGAGCAATCCCACACCTAAGAGATGTGAAAAAACCAGAAAAAGCTGCAAAGGAGAAAAATTGAGCGCATTGACAAAACTGAGAGAACACAGAACGCAAGAACTTTTGCCTTCTTTTTTTTCTCTTTCCTTCCTTTTTTTTTTAAGCTTTCCTCCCACCCCTCTCCTGATCAACTAAATTAACGACAAAAACTAGGTCAGCACAAATGAACAGGGTGAGCCAGCGGCAAACTAAATAGGCAAAGCAGCAACAAGTGAGGTAGCTGTGAGGGCATATGGCTCTGAGTTCAAATTGCCAGGGAACAGCTTCATGCAGCTCTAATCAATTTTTAAATGTGATTACTCTTGGTTACCACAAGTGAGTTTAAAACCACATATTTCATGATAATTTCTGAAATATATTTTGAATCAAACAACATAATAAGCCAGTCACTAAACTGCAAAAAACTATAAATTAAGTCTCTTGTCTTTTTCAAATTAATCAAAATTCCATCCCTTTTGATTCAGCAGGGACTAAGAGAGCATCTATCCTGGTTTGAAAGACAAGTGTCTGTCAAGGAAGGCAGGAGCCTCCCTTGAAATGGAAAATGTAACCCCCTTCCATCCAAATTGATATACTTTTGAAATTAAGGGGCTTTCAGGTAAAGATATGAGAATAGGAATAACAGCTCTTTACGAGTGTGTATAACAAGGCAAACAAACAACAACAATGGCAGTGACAACAACCAGAACCACAAACCCAGTGAGGCCTTCTCGGCCTCAGACACTTTCCCCTGGGTGCAGTTCTGGTCACCGCCAGCAGGGGCACTGGTGGCTCCCGGCGGGCAGGGCGGGTGCGGTGACTCCCCCGAGGCTGCAGGGGGCGCTGTGGGCGGGCTCAGGGAGCGCGCGGCAATGGCGGACAGGCTGAGATGGGAAGGGATAGAGGCGAGACTTTGCTCCACAAACCCCTGGGGCAGCCGATCCCGGTGACCCAGCAGGACCCTTGGAAACAGCAAGCTGAGATGGCAGGAATGAGCAAATATCCTGGAGTGGTGATGAAATGTATCAGGAGCTCTGGAGCTGTGGGGGCAGTGGCGGAGCAGTGGCAGCCCAGCTCCCAGCAGGGCAGGGAAAGGCGGGCTCAGGATCCCGGGATTTTCCCCTGAGGCGGCCGAGCAGGCGGTGAAAAGTCCCTGTTTTAGTGAGGTAGATGTGAGGAAGGTGCCGGTACAAAGGCAGAGCTCCACTCACAGTAGAAGAAAGGCAGCAGGAGGTGGAACCCTGCAGTGGTGACAAATTCTCCCCACAGCGACCGCAGCCTCTCTCCCCTCTAAGAGCTGAGCTCAAGACAGTGAGGGGCTGCTCCCAACGCTGTTTTTTTCCAGTCCAAAACTCGCGGAATCTCTGCCGTTCACCAGAAATCCCAGGTAAAGAGAGAGTAGCCAGCTGCAGCCCTCCCCTGAGCTGTGACACCTTTTGTCTCTCTTAACTATCCAGTCCTTATTGTCTCCTAGCAACACGTATGGGGGAAAATTCCTTTAGAGAAAAGAAAAAACAAAACAAAACAAAAACCAAACCAAACCAAACCAAAAAAAACCAAAAACACACAAAAACAAAACCAAGAACTCCTAAAACCCCGACAGTATCAGTGCCCAGATTCCCTTAAATTTTTTTCCACATATGTAGTCTGTAAAACATGTATATTTATCAGGGAAATACAGGTTAAAAAAACCAAACCAAAACCTGCTGTCAGAACATGCCAATTCTCAAAAAAGAGTAAGAAAAAGTATGGGATAAAGGAAGACCAGAACAGGAATCTTACAAAAAAACCCACAACAAAGCTGGCAAAAGTAAACTACATGAAATTCTTCAAGAGTTCAAAATCAGTTCTGTGAAAAGGAACCACATGTGCTACACGAAATAGAACTGAAGTAACTCTCATGTAGTGATGGATATCACACCCACCTCCTGGATTGTTCCTCATCCTTGAGGCAAAGTCCAGCCCTCACCTATAAAAGGGTGAGCTTTCATGGGGGAAAACAAAGGAGAATTCAATTGTGATTTGCAGTAGGCTAAACACTGCTACATCTAAATCCAGTATCAATGTGCCTCTACTTAACCAACAGAACCCCAGTTAGACATGAGTACAAAAGTCTTAGCAAAACAGACCCGGGTGTCCACACACATTTAAGAGCTCACTCTGAGGTGGACAGGCTTGAACACTTCACCCTGTAAAACTCTCTCTCCGTGTTTCTAACCACATAATGTTCTTACATTCACCCTCTAAACAAACTATTTACATTGCTAGTTCAGATTCATCGCAATATTGCTTGTTAAGGAAGGAAACTTAATTTTAAAACCTTTTAAACTGAATTACCTGCTAGAAGTATATTGAAGTAATTTCATTATTTTAAAATTCCTTAAAGGTCATTTGCATAGTGATCATTTTTCACATGCAAGATCAGTGGCCATTTTTCAGCATTCAGATTCCACCCCTTCCTTCCCACCTTAATTTTTACACCTGGTAGCAGATTGGTTAAAGAGATACCACAACCATGAAATGCAGTCAAGTAACTTTAAGAGCTTAAAACAGTTTAAAAGCTAATTTTATTTTTTAAGTTTATGAGGCACTTGTATGTTGTCATTTTCTCAGATATAAGATATAGTACATTGTATACATAAATATACATACATATACATGTATGTATACACACAATGTATATAGATATATATTTTATGTTGAAATTTTCTCAATGTATATGTATACATCTCCCAATAAAGAGTTTGCCAAAAAGAAACCCTTTACTCTTCTATGTAGTTGAATCAAAAGGTACAGAAGATAGAAATAAAGACAGGATTGTAGAGACTGAATGCAAATTGAAGAAATACATTTTATTTAAGCAGCATATCCTGCCCACTTCAAAACTTAGTCCTCAGTATTTCAGGTTGATATTTACATAACATAATTTGTTTGTTAAAAAGCAGAAACACTACTAAATCCACATAAGCAAATAAACCAACTTTCAGGGTACGTCTTCCTGTCCTGGTGAAGAGCTGCTCTATTTAGCACAGCTCTGCATCGCAGGCATCAGCTGACTTTGGGTACATTTATCTCTATTTAATGCTGCCTTCCTTGGTACAGCTCTGCAATGGAGAGAAAACACCTCCAAGCTTTTTGTGTTGATTAGCAAGTTAAGAGAACACAGATTGAAAGCACTGTGTTAATCAAAATCTGGTAAAAATAATGGTAAAGCATGAGTGAAAGTAACTATTAATTGGGTAACAAAAATAATTTTTCTGTGAGTTTGGAATAACTGTGTTTTGTATAAAAGCAAACATCAGGAACTTACGGAGCTACCAGAGATCAGAGGTGTTTACAAAAGGCAGCAAACCTCAACTTTCTGCACTTTCCCAAAATGACAAATTCACGCTGTGGGGAGACTTAGATATGTTTTAAATCTTCCAACAGCTGTTTCTCTAAAATGTCTAAGAATAGTGACTTTCCCAAGTGGGAGTGAAGAGAAGTGATAAACAACAGTGGATAGAAGAAATAGAAACATGGAAGGAGAGAATCAGAGCAAGAAGAGAGAGAGATTTTCTTTCATAACCAAAAGCAGACAAACAGCACACAAATAAGAAGAAGTATAAGAATCTACAACAGGAAGACAGGGAAAAAGCCAAGAAAACTGAGTATGTCTAAGGGACAACAAAAATAAGAAAGAAAATTTGTAGCTGTCATTTAAGATGGAAACAAATAAGCTGCTGTGATGCCAGGATGATTTTTTGCCTTTTCTTTTGTACACCTTTTAAATAACTTTTATGTATTCTCATTATTCTTCACATGCATACTTGTAATTTCATAAGTCTGATAACTTAGCGTAGCCCTAGTATTCTGTTAGGCCAGGAGACCAAACATCCTAGAGGCCTCATAGTAGGAGAATGGAAAATCCTATCCCATCTTGAGAAACCAAGGTCTTCTCTAGAACATATCCAGTAAGCCAGAGATTTGGCCCATCCAGGGGGGAATTCCTCAGATGGGGGAATATCATGCCATTCATCCAGGATTCCCATTGGGGCATCCTCGTTAGATATGCTGATTTGTAAGGTCTATAAACTGTATAGGTGATCTATGTGGGTGCATTGCAGCACATCCCACCTTGGCGAAACGGTGCACCATAGGGATCCTTACTAAAATACCCCTTACTCAAAAAGCCCTTATCCCTTAACCCTGTCTGGCTCTCAATTTTTTAAGACCAGGAAAAGGCATCAGCTGGAATACTCGTTTGTTTTTCAAAATGGCAAACCAGGATACAGGGAAAAAGACTAGGGAATATTAAGACAAATTAGATGTATAGATATAATCAGGAATACTTGAGGCAAGTCACTGGCTACCATGGAGTTGGTGGTTATATATAAAAAGACATATATGTAAACTTACGTATAATGCACTTGTGCATGCAATTCTGTGATGGCAGCACATTTCAGTGCTTTCCTTAACATTTTGGGGACTGGACTAGATGACCCTTAAAGGTTCATTTTAGCCCAAACTATTCTATGACTGTAAGATCCTAGTATGCTTCTGTAGAAAACAAGGAAGTCTAAAGGACCTAAGTTAAAATTAGTTTGAATTGAAGTAACTTTGATGGATTGGAGAAATGGTCTAAAATTAGTATATCTTTTTAAAGAATCTCAACAAAGTGCTAAGTACTACATTTGATAAAAATGAAAACACATATATGTACAAAAAAGGGGAAACAATTGTTTTGCAATTAGTACTGCTTAAATGGAGCTGAGAATAACCAAATATCCAGGTAAGAATCAGAGCTGCAAAGTTGTTGCAAAACAGCAAGTTAATTATGATTTGCATTAATAAGGCTGCCTAATTAACACTTGAGAGGTAATTATCTTGGGGAGTAGCATAAGAGGTGGAATGAGAAGACCACAAACACAGTACTATTTTGTATGAGTATACGCAGGGTAATAGTTTTGTAAATCTGTAATTACAGATTCAAGTAGGAGCATTAGTGCCTGGTGGCCTCTTTGTGGGGGAGATAACAAGGTATGGGATGCAAATAGAAATGGCAAGCATGTGCCTGGGCTGCCTAGCCCACTGTGTCTATGGGAGGACACAGCTGGTACCTTTGGAGGTTGCTCCACTGAAAACACTCCTCAGCTAAAAACTGTGCTCAGTGGAGTTCAATTCAGCAGCATTTAAAAAATGAATTTTCATAGGAAGATTGCCTTTTAAGATATCATTGTCTTTAGACAGAGAAAAACATTTGTATTACCTTACTTTATATTTATTTTCAAATTTATATTAGCTTTTTACTAGATGTCAGCAAAATGTTAAAATCTTTTACCACTAAAACTTCTTGAAAGCATTAAAAGCAATACAGTATAAAAAAACGATGCACAGTCTGTGTTAAAGAAATTAGATTTGTGCATTTAATGTGCCAAACCAGCCACAGCTATGCCAATCCGAAGTTCCAAAATTCCAATCCCAGGTTTTCACATGAAAAACAATACACACCACCTCACCTTGGAGTTTTATGGCATTAGTCCTAGTTGTTCTGCAATAGACAATATCATCTCCAGCTTGGCCCTTTTGCTTTTTAATGTGATACTCATTCCTCATACAGAGGATGGTGTCTAGCAGCATTCATTGAAATTACAGAAAACACATTGTACTTCCCTGTGGAAAACAAATCCACATCCAGATCTGCTTTCATTTTGTAAATTGCAGCCCAAATTCCTTGATATACAACTCAGCTGATGTCCCTCCAAATGGCAATCCAGAATAGATACAGATGTTTGGGCTGAAAATTTTTATATTTTTCTCTTCTTGTCAGGCTGATATTAAGATATGCATTCACTCAAAGAAGAAAACAGATTATATTACCAAAACTTGGGGGCTTTGTCCTATTCACAATGTAAGCCAAATGAATGGGAAGAAAATGGACATTGCTGATCCTTTAAGACCAACCGAACCCCAGCTCAGAGCCTGGATTCTTTAGTTTCTGACAATGCACAAATTCTACAGAGTATACACTATATAGCTGTAGAAATGACCACTTTGGGAAATCATGCAAATTTTACACTTGTTGAAAAGCTGGTTTAAAATTTGACAGGTGAGAGGAATGTAACAAGAGTTGGTTATCCAGAACCACTGGAAGTAGTTTGTAAAGCTCATAATTCAGAGAGAAAGATTCTTTATTTTTCTGTCTGCTTTAAAGAGAGACATATCATGCTCCCATTTCATGAACTGAAAAGCTGACTTTCCCTTACACTCATTAGCACTGCACCCCCTGGAAAGCAAAACTGTAATCTCAACTCCAGAGTAAGTTTAAAAAAACCCTTTCTTTTAATATGGATTTAGATAGAATATGAATATTCTTCTAAAAAGATCAATTTTCTGGTCCATTTAACAGTCCAGGTAATAGCTTACTAAGGAGGCAAGCAACAATAATTGTTTTGCATATTCTTTGAAAATTTATCATAAAATGCAAATCAAACCAGCAACATCTTCAATATTTTCTCAGCCCTACCTAGACCTGACAGCACAGCACAGGTACTAGATGCTTACCCTCTTGTCTGGAGGATACTTTCAGGCTTTCCTCTCCCACTGCACATACTCAGCTAAAATAAACATTCTGAAAAATTGAGTACGCCCTATGGTACTGCACTGAATCATGCATGTTTGCACATGACAGCAGAGGTCAGCTGAAGACCTTTTAAGTCCTTTGAGTTACACAGTGTGGACCTGGTGAATTCAAAAGCAAGATTTCATACAACCCTTGAAATCCAAGGCTTGCTTTCATTCCAGAAGCACACTGCCAAGGCTTACACTGTTGTATTTTGGGCTAAACCATTCTACTGCAAAGTCCTGGGGATTGTGGATTCTAAAGGCAGCTTGAAGCTTCAGGTTGCACGGAGAAAGCAGGTAAGCTGCCTTCTGAGACAAAAGCACATCTCCCACTATAGTTTCTTTCCTTCCTCTTAACCATTACTTTAAACCTCACCTTTGTTGTTCCACTTTCAGGAAGGGGTCCCACAGCTCAAATGCCTTGTAGACTTTCAAATCCGCATCCCAAATGTCAAGACTGGCTCTTCTCAGCACCATCCCACACTTTGCTTCTGCAACACAGCTGATGGCCATTGCTGAAAAAGTCTTTGGTATCACTTTGGGTTTAGGCTAAAGAAGGATGTTTTCTCAAGGAATTCTTTTTTTCTTCACCTGTGGACTTATTTAAGCAATTTTGGCATCATTCACCTGCACTTGTTGCAGACATGGAAAGAAAATGCACGCGTAACGAAATGTGATATTCCAAAAGTCTCTTTCTTGGTGCTGCTAGGATGAAACAAATAAGAGAGACCATGTAATGCTTTTACACACATTTCTTTTTATAAGAAGCAAACACAACCCTTTTGTAAGTGATTTCCTACTAGGAAGGGGGACACTCAAGAAGGGTGACAAATCCTCTGAGTGTAAAACTCAGAATTTCCTCCACTTACCACGGTGTATAGCCAATCTTTCTCCAGAAATGGTTCAAAAAATTTAATAGTGAAATACACAAAAATGAAAACACTCATATGAAATTTCTAATGGCTCTTTGTGGTTAAACTGCTGTTCATGTGAATAAGACACTACCTGCATTTATACTCAAAAATTATTTATTCTGCTGCACCCAAAAGAAGGAGGGAATAAATGGTCTACTCAATTATTTTGAAAAGTAAACGATTTAGACTAGTAGAGAAAGTGGTAAGAAACCTCGTTATTACATGCTCTTTGGAGATTTTGCAGTTGATAAAAAGTAGTATATATCACACAAAGTAGGAAAAAGAATCACACTGGTAGACAATAAACATTTATTGATCTTTGGCTTTAGAAATTGTCCTATTTTGGATATGGGAGATACTATATAAAATAATGGAAGAGGTTTTTTTAAACCTAAAGTACTGTAAAACAGTCTATCCTTTACAGTGCACAAGTGCAAGGCATGCAGATTACATGTACGGATGCTAAAACACTATAGGAACATCACTGCAGTAGACATTGCATGTCCAACACGGGTTAATGCTTTACAAAGGCAAACAAGCTGATGGGGCCACTTGATAAACAGCAAGTATCACAGTTTCTCTTAGATTTGCTGTGGTATTACCATGAGCAACTAATAGACATAAATTTCATTTAAATAATGTGTGCATTGTAAAAGCAGAGTTAAACTGTAACATTTCAGCAAAATGAATAGGGAATAAGAAAGTATAACCTTGCTTCAATTTCGTGAAATTTACTGTTGTTAAAGAAATTTAGGCATTTAAATGACAAATTCTTATTATTTTCACATTAATATAAAATGCTGCCTGAGCAAGGCAAAACTAGCTTCTTAAATGCTCTGCAATAGAAAATGTAATGTAACTTCTTACAAATAGTGTAAGGAAATATTTAGCAAGCCTACTGTACCAGATCTTCCTGAACAGTGTACCATATACAGTACAGATTTCTGTAGCCACTTTTTAGAGCTAAAAGCTCAACATGCTGTGACAAGCCTTCCTCAGAAGAAGGCTTCCTTTGGTAGATTTGAATCAGCAAGACCATCTCAACTTACAAGCACTTCCATGCAGAACGTACAAATAACTCAGAAGCAAGAGCCTGTTGTTTCCTCACTTTTTTAAACTTCCTTGCTGAACCAGGTTCTACCTTCAGCTCTCACATTCCTGAAGGTGGACATCAGTTTTAAAGTAAGGGTGGCTTCACAGTTGAATACCCTAACAGATTTCTACAAAATTCTACAAGGTGTAACTTTTTGAAGCTTGGTGTCAGTCAGCTGTATCACCTTTGGTACTCTTTGTGCTCCAAATCCATAAGGATTCAGTGACCTCCAGTAACGCCCTTCTGAGCCCAAGCAGAATGACCTACCTGGCTGAAGTCACCATGTGCCTGCATAACTGGGCACCTGCATTAACACCCAGGTGTCACTACAAAACTTTGTAAGTCAATCCACTCCAAATCTTGTAAATACTCATCTTCAGTCATAAAAAAAACAATGCAGAGGTGGCAAGTGTGAAAGGGAGAGGTGTTAATTTAAATTAGGGGTGTTCAATTATCAGTCAGATATGGGCAAATTGTTAGATTACCATTTAATTGTTAGATTACCATTTAAGTAAGAGGAATGGAAAAGACTTCAAAATCTTGTCTCCAATATGTAGTAACACAGAATCACACATGGACATTACATAAGCCAAAAACTGTATGAAAAAAAAATCATAGCAAACCCCATTTCAAAGGCTACCAGAATCACCTACAATTAGGCACTTTACAGTGTACAAAAAGAATGCAATATTACTAGAGGTTGTTATTAGCTGTAGTAGTTGTACCCAAGTATTATCCAGATCACTAAAAAAAAACCCCAAAACAACCAAAAAACATCCCCAAAGTGAGCTTTTTCAACCTGTGCTGTGCTCTTCTGGCCACAGATCCTAATGAACCTTTAAAAGCATAGGAACCAATTTGTTTTCAAGCAGCAGGTAATGCAACACCACATCCATATAATGCAAACACCACTTGACACCATCCTCACTGTGAAGCATGAAAGTCTTAGTACTTGTAAAGCTGAAACTATAAAAATGATATTTTAACAGTATTGTAGCAGTAAGAGGAAGCTAAAATTTACATATATAACATCAGAGTCCTTCCCATTTGGCAAATACTGAAATAAGGGAGGGGAGTCTTTTTGTTTCAGGTCTTTGTTCTAGAGTAGAAAGTATTATGTGCTTTTCATTTAAAGACAAAAAAACCCCCCAAACTATTAACTGAACAAAACCACTAAATTTCTGTGTTCCCAGCAAGAAAGAGACAAGTAGAAGATTTAAAGTAAAATATTTACAACTTGGAAGATGTTCCCTGCGCAATTTGTAACATGTCTACTTTATGAGAAATTTTAGGCCGAAATTATTTAATAGCATCTTTGCATTAATATTTGCTCACATACATGGGAAGACTGAAACATTAGACAGCTTCCTGAAATTTCTATTACATAGTATTTTTCCAGGTGTATTCCTCATAGAAAACCTTACATACTGTCAACAAAGGAACAAAAGAATGACCAAAGATGGGAAAAATAAAAACTGCTGGCACATCATGACATGGGTATGAACTGCATTTATGAAATATGATCGTTGGTGCCTTTTTATTTGTCCTATTTTTTTATGAAAAACACTGTGAATATGCATTCTGGAAGCTTCGAACACATACAGGAGGCAATTACTATACACAGAGGAAGAGAGAATAAAAGGCTGACTTTAAGCCAAGAATTTTAAGCCAGGTTTTAAAAAATATGTTGCAGCACAATAAAAGAGTAATGACCTACTACTAAGGAGTTTGTAAAAAACTATTCAAAGTACTTTGGAGATGTGTATTTCATAGATAGCAGGGTCATATGGATGTTGCTGAGAAAAAATGCTGCAAGTACAAATTTTAAGGGTTCTTGACTGATGTGTAATCACATGGAAAAAATCTGGTATTTACAAGTGGATTCTGGATTTCAATATAAAACTGCATACTTGTTAATACTTCAGCCTGAACATCAATTTTTTTTTAAAAAAGTGTAGAAGTTTTTGACTTCTAGTTGCAGGCACCGATATTAATTTAAAAAATGAAAATATGATCCATGGTATTAGGATTAAAATTAATTTCCATTAAAAACATCATTGAAATCAAAGTTATAAAAATACATATACACTGGCATGCAAAACAACATCCAGTGCAGTATTACTCTCCTGGCAGTCCACAGTGAGAGACTGGAAAAAGTGAAGTGCAGCATATACAGATGTCAGTAAAAGCAGCCTGGAAATGACACGATGGCTTCCTGATCTCACCTAGAGGAGGAAGACCTTTCAGTCTAGAACTCAGGAGTGCAAATGAGACATGCCATAGACTTCACTGCATGTGCTGCACAGGTCACAAAGCATGGCAGGCCTTCCTAAAGAAGGAGTTGCACAAAAATCACTCTGAAGCACAGACAGACCAATCTGCATCAGCCTGCTTAGTGAGATCAGATATCTGGCTTCTAAGCATCTGTTGCCTAGATGCTCTTTAGAGCAGGTATCCATGAGGTCAAAATATTGCTCTTGATTCACCATCTGGGATTTAGGTTGCAGATGCTAAAAATAACAGTCTTACTCATAATGGTAAGGATTCACATTTAATATTTAATTTAGGATACAAGTAACCTGCTGTTGCCTTCCTCCACTAAGATTTTGCTCAGCTGTAACAGATTCCTCCAAGAGAACACACAGTCTTCTTTGGCCTCATTCTTGTTCAATGTCTCAATTTTGTCTGGGCACTTAATTCTTAAACCTTTACTAAAACTATAGGAATTTTATAGTGACAAACTGTGGGGTTAAGTGTGGGTGTGGAGGGGCTGTGTTGAACAAATAGATGTACAAAATATATCATGTGAAAAAGCATGAAGTGTAGTGTTTAAAAACTGATCGTGGAAAGCTATTTGAGAATAAAGAGACATAAGGCCTTTTACCTTGGAGAGCCTTCCAACAACTTTAAGATCAGATGTATTCAATTTCTATGTGATATATCCAATATCCCTATTACCACTTAGCTGTAGCTACTGTAACAAAATACAGTACTTTGAATGGTTCCCTTGAAACTAGCTGAAATTTCTGTACTTGCTAATCACTAAATAGAGTGAGGTTATGCTGCCTAAATGTTGTGTTGATGTCATGGTAGCATTTTTGTTCTTAAGACAAATTTGACTTTACAATCCAGGGAAGAACGTATCTCTGTTTAAACGCCCTGCAGTACTAGTGATCCAAATGAGGAGAAGAACAACCACAACAGAAATTAATTTTCTGTAAGGATCTTCTGTACAAGGATGTTCTCTTGTAGTGATGCTACTATTTAATCTGTGGATCCTTTATGCAAGTGAATTCTGGAAGAGGAAAAGACTATGCAGCTAAAAAAACCTCAAAAACTGGCATAACCTGTAGCTTGAGAAGAAATCAAAAGAGGACATGCAAAGCCTGAGAATGTCAGCTACGAAGTGTAAGAACAGGCTTTCTATAATCTATCCTCCTGTTCTTAATCAACCTCCCTTCGGTCAGAAATAACCCAAGTGTTATGTTTGGACCTCCCTGAACTTCCTGGAAGATCTGGATTTATCACTATCTTAAACCTTTGTCTAAAGGGACCTATATAATAAAAGTGCAGAATTTAAACAAATGTTAACAAGTTTATTCATGTTTAGATGGAATTTGAAATTATTTGAAATACTTAGATAAAAATAGATACATTTAAACTAAACAGAAGTCAAAATACAATCTTGAACTAATTTAGTCTACTTGGTTCTGAGTAGGGAACATAGGGAAAGTGCTGCAAATCGGCAACAGAAGTCACATCACTAAGAGGATGGGAGATCTGAATATAAGAAGGAAGAAGCAGACATGCTGCCAAGGGAACATTTCCTTCTAAAATTTCTCAGAAACTAAAGGAGATCTCACTGTGGCCTTCCAGTACTTAAAGGAGGCTTATAAAAAAGAGGGAGAATGACTTTTTACACAGGCAGGAAGTGATAGGACAAGGGGGAACAGTTCTAAACTAGAAAAGGGGAGATTTAGATTAGGTGTTAGGTGGAGACTCTTGCCTGTGAAGATGGTGAGGCACTAGATAAGGTTACCCAGAGAAGCTGTGGCTGCCCATCTCTGGAGGTGTTCAAGGCCATGTTGGACAGGGCTTGGAGTAACCTGGTCTGGTGGAAAATAGTCCATTCCAGATCCATTCCAACCCAAACCATGCTAAAATTTTTGGATTAAGTAGTGGGCAAAAAGCTAGACAAAATGTTTAAGAAACCTGAGTAACACCTATTAACCTTTCAGTCACATTTTACTTGCTTTTCCACTTCTGCAAGATGCTTTCCCCTCATCGCCAGGAGCTAATAAAGGTCTCCATAAAACAAACACACAAAAAAAGCATTTGCCAGCTGCTGTTTCAAAGCAACTTACTACAGGAGTGAGCATATACTCCTCTGAACCTTACACAATATACATGGAAGTCAGGACTATCAGGGTTGCTACTTTACTTTGAAACACATTTTCAATCATATCACATACTAGTAGGAAGCACTGCTCATAACCTTAGCAATATGGTCCCTCTCGTTTCACTGTCACCACACGTTTCAAAGGCTTTTATTGCCAGATTTTAGCCTTTCATAAGCCTTCTGGACTCATGTCAGGATTAAATGGATCCAAAGAAAGACCATCTCCCACTCACTGCTGACCAGAAGGTCAATCATTGAATTCTGCAGAACAGTGGTCTGTAGAACAATGGAACAGCACAGTGGCTACAAGCACTGATCTTCATGTTTGTAACACAAGGTGCTGATTTTTCACTATGATCAGTGTGATGTCTGAATAGTAAGGTGGCATGAGCTCTTAGGAAAAGCTTTGTGAAGTTCAGCTACATGATCCAATTATTACCTCTGCTGAATGCATTATTATATAACTACAGTTCACTTTTGCTTATGAGCTTTCAGAATGACTATGTCAGCAGAAACTCTTGCTTATTATTTTGAAGTATTCTCAAGTATCCAAAATTTACTCCTTCAGATTGCAACAACAGGTTACATCTCCTACATAGTGAGCTTCATCAGGCAAGTTCACTATCAGAATCATACTGTTTTGCATTGTTTTATTTTTCTGATCAAAAGATTGGCATTGAACACCTAACTCTAACCTAAAAGCTACCCTTATTAATTCTATTAGTAATGATGCATCTTGTAGTAATGATATGTCTTGAACTAATACAAAAGTGGGTCCAGTATTGTTGAACCTGTCATATTTTGTCATTCAATTATTCATCTGAAAGATACTTTCTAGGAATGCTTAGAGATTTGAAACTATGAGGTCAAATATTATTCTTTAGGCCAATTCACAATAAAGCCTTTGTCCCTGTTAGTTACAAAAAGTTGGTGTGAAAACAACAAAGCTTGCAGCCCCAGTCACACTGAAATACTGCAATGAAACCAGTAGCATCATGCAAGGTGTTCTCAGACATCCCAAACGCATGCAGTAGGTACTAGGCTTGTGTATACGAATCTTTCCCCAATAAATGCAACTTAATAAACTTATAAATAACTTAAAAGGCTTTCAACACAGTAAGATAGTTTATCACCAGCTTAAAATCTTGATTTTCTGCATTCATTGAGTTTGTTTTCCCATATGGTAGGTTTGCTACATATTAAATATTTAGTTAAGCTTTTCCATTTATAAATGCTTATAATATGCCAAAGCTGTACACAAATTCAAGAGAAAAAGAACAGTAACATAAAACCAGCTAGTATTAGTTAAAAAACTCACTGACCTCTGCAAAGTGTAATATTAACTGTTTAAAAAAGCTACTGCATATAAATCCCCATTCCTGTTTTGCAAATACACAAAACATCTGAAAAACTGTCAATAATTTTATGATTGAAATCTATCTCTCCAGTTAAGCAAAAACTGTGAAGTTAATACTTTGCTCTTTTTCTTAATACATAGCTGTTTTATTATACAGAAAATCTATTTCTGAAGCCAATATATATTAATTATCATTATACGGTCAAGTTAGCAGATTAAAGTGGCAAAAGATGATGATTTGACAGAGGAGAAATTTTAAGATTAACAGTTTAAGTAGATCTTTTCTTTCAAGACAGTGTAAATTCTTTAGTATAGCTAAGTACCTCTAAAGAGGCACAAAAAACAAATAGCCCTTTCAACTGAACTAAAAAAAAAAAAAGAAAAAAATAAGAGAAAAAAATTTAAAAGTTTCATTTCAAAAGGGAATCTTGAAATTACTAGATACAGATACACTCCTCTCCCACAGCCCTGTACGATACATTCAGGAATTTAAAATAAAGATTCCATATTTCATACCTTCATATATATTATATATTTAATATATAATATATATTTATATGTACATTACACATATACATACACTGTCTGTCAGCAGGATTAAACTGTTTTGTTTAGACATATTTGACTGGTGACACAAATTATTTTCTATTATTTTGTAAATTCAATGGAATTTATCTACTACCTCAAAAGAAGAAATTTAAAAGATCCAGATGCAATCTGTGGATCAATACTAGCACCAATACAGATGGCCATTACTTTAAAATGACTGCAGGGACTGAAATAATATATTTGTTATAACTCTCTTCTTACTGCACAAGCACTCCTGCAAAATATGCAGGCAGCAATACCTGTCAGGTACATACATCTACTCCTGTTAAATTTATATTTTATACAACTGTTCTTACTGTAATATACAGCATCTCTTTTGTCCTGTTGGATTATTTCATTTTCCAAGGAGAAAAGTGATCAATAGCTATCCAACAGAATTTTTTTTAAAATCCCCTCTTTCTCCTTTCAATGTATGGCTCAGTTTCAAGACTTAATTGATAGGCAGCCACCATCACTATGTCCAGTACCCTTTGAATTCAGTCAGTGACTGTTGATGCGTAAAACACAAATTTTTGAGTTTGGCTTGTTGTTTATGGAAACCAAGATACTCAGAGGTCACATCTGTTCAGCACGCTTACCACCATCTACAACACAATAATGTCAGTCAGTCCCACGACTATAACTGAATTAGTTACCTACCATTTGGGTAACAAAAATAACAAACCCAGTTGGAATTTTAAACATTTTAAGATTATTCACCCTGAGAACACCAAGGAAGTGTTTAAAAATAATTATGATATGTTTTCTCTTCACATATATAGCTTTCTTTTCTTTTCATCTCCTCTTGGGTACCTGGGTTTGTATCTAGAATTTGACCTCACACTTGCTCTGTCAGTTGACTTGTTCACGCCACAGTCAGGTACTGGTGATAGAAGAGCCCAAAAAGGCTTGTAGAAAAAAGGCAAGCAGCAATCCACCAGGTGAGGAAAGATAGGAGTCCCCGGAACAGGAGAGGAGTGAAAATATTCTTTAGGCTTCCCAGAGCCATTGTTATTTGTACTACAGTTACTTTCATCTTTCCATCAGCAGGTGGAGACTCAGAATAAACAGAATTGGGAAGCAGACTGTTTTCTACTGGAGTGTCAGAATTCAATTCTGGGTAGATGCCCCAAGAATAATTACCTGTTAAAAAGAAAAAAGTAACAGATTTTTGTAGAATTAAATTCAAGTTCTGTTAATTCAATCACTCTACAGATTGTCTTTGATGTATTTTTAATACACAAACAAAAATGTTAAGTATTTGTAACTTAATAAATACAAACTATATTCATCTGCATGACTTCCTGGTCATAACACCAATCTACTGAGATAGGACTGATCTTGTATTTTGGCATCCTAATATCTACATGTGCTACAGCTGCCTTGAGACACCTCTATGTCCTGGGTATGATTCATTTCACCAGATGGGATGCCTACTCCAGGGCAGGATGAATCACAACCTACTAAAGTATCCACTGCCTTTTTGCAAAGAGAATGGCACAACGGCATGGCAGGCTATGAAAGCCATGTCTCACAAGAAAGAAAGAAAAAATACCCAACCCAGAGCAACTTCAGATCTCCCAGTAACTAATGAACCCCATATCTCACAATTCCCATTCTAAAAGCCTATTAAAGATAAAAAAGCTGAAAAAACTCCTTTATGAGATGCTCATGAAATTAAATCAATCATAGTTTATACAGTTAACTTTTAAAATACTTCTAAAAAGACAAATATTTCAACAGAAGTAAAGAGTTTAATTGGTTGCATTACACAATTTCTCAGAAAAAAATCAAACAAATTAGCATGTAATTGAAAGATATCAAAAGCAGCAACAGAAATAACTACTTAAATGTCACACATGAATGAACGTTTTAAAGTACAAGAAACTACAAGGTGTTTTTGTATCGCAAGTAGCCATGAATTATAATTCTCTTTAGTCAGGTGAAAATTAAAAAGCCCTGTGTAGAACAGAATAAACTATTGTTGATCCAATTTTGCCTACCTAGTGTTTTCAAGAGCAGAGTTGTGTGAAGGAGCATTACCATCGGTGCAACATACTGCAGTGCAATTACACAAAGATAATAGAATACCCGAGCCACCTGGAAAAACAAGAGAGTAAAGTTCATGAGTCCTCGCTGATCAAAGCAGACCTTTATGAACATGTCGAGAAAAAATAAATAATTTACTAAAAAACCACAGTACTTATACATTAAAGCTATTTTAAGAATTTTCAAGTAACTCTTGGCATGTGACATATTGTCTTCAAAAGACCTGATGAAGAAACCCCCGCAATAAATTCTAGTTTCAGGACATGTACAAATCTGAGAGGAAGTGCTGAAAGGAAATAATTAAAAGCATCAATTCTGTTAAAAAAGAGAGAAACGATTTTGCTTCTGCAAACTGCATGCCATCATTCAATGATTCCTATTTTAATGCACCAGAAACTAAAATAAATATATATTTTAATTTTTCAAGTTCCCAGTCATTTACAAACTAAATTGTATTCCAAAAATGAAGTAGTAGTCACAGTCTAAAGTTTCATAAGAAGTAAATGAAAGCTTGGTTAATATTACAGTCCTTTTTCAAAAGCAAGATATTTTTAAGATTTCCAACTGGAAAACACTTGTATTTTAAAAACAATGAGGAGTTTTCGTTAGATCAATAACAGCATTTAAATGGTCACTGTGGTTCATTGAAATCCATTTAGATATATCCCTCCCCCTGCTCTCCATCTGTTCAATTTTTCTCAAGATTGTAACATTACATATTTTATATAAGCTATTGGACTAAAAGATCAAACCAGATAAAGATGGAAAAAAGTCATAAAATCAATAGCAATCAAGCCTATTGCTATTGATAGTAGTTTTATTTCAGAGATAAAACTACTTGGGTTTCAAAAAACAACAGAATGCAGGGTGGCAAAAATGATCAAGGCAGACATGACTGTTTTGGGAATATCTCTCAAGCCTTAAAGGGCTTCTTAATGAGCATTTATCAAAAAACTCACACGAGAAAAAAACAGTATTAAGACACTGACAGAAGAAAAAGCACAAGACAAAAATATTGTCAAAAAATTGATGGAATATGACAAAAAAACCCAAATTTAAAAAGTAATGATCACTGTAGAATGACAGACAGGGAAGAATTCACTGGCAGAAGTTCCTAAAAAAGGTAAAGCAGGTATGATTAGTAAAACAAAACAAGATTACATCTAGTGACTATGGCCTTCTCAAAGAGAATATATGAAGATACTAGAGAAACTGATTTAAGAAATGCGACATTGAGAAGACATTACTGTTTTAGAGATAGGAATAAAATTCCCAGTACTAAAATAGTGCATTTACAGCAATTGGCACAGTTGCATCCTAACCAGCTGCTATTACATGTATTTCCTCTTTTTTTTTCTGGAGCAAGTTCCTAGCCATTTTGTAAATAACTACTGCACAGCTCACTTATGACCTTCAGACACTTAGTGTAACTACAAGTAATAATGACAACCCTGGAAGAGGAGTTTTTTCTTATGGCATCCTTCAATATTCCTTCTGCAACAGACCCCAACTCAGCAGGATTATTAGCACTACCATGCAACACTAGAAATTTATTTTGCAGACAACATACAACAGCCCTTCTACTTTCTCCATTTGTTCAAAGTATGCTTTACTACTTCTCTTTAAAAAACAGAATCCTCAGAAATTTGGCCTTGTCCACAATAAGACATGCAATTTTGTAACTAGTCTGGTGCACTTCAAAGTAGTCTGGCAGAATTAAACATCTGCCATTTTATTCCAAAATATAACTACCTCATCATAAATTTTCCCTTGATTTAAAAATCATAGTTGGTAACAGTATTTTACCCCTCTACCAAAATTCAATTTTTTCTTTCCCCTGTTGTAGTTACAGATCACAACTCTTTGGAAGGGACCTTTTAAAATAACTTCCAAATAATTCCAAGGTCAAAGTATCTGCATAACACAGACGATACATCTCTCCAAATTTTCGTTTGCAGAATTTCTCTGTAATGATGCTACTTCCATAGGAGACACAGTCTAGAAAGTTTCATTCAGATTTGAGCTCTGCTGCCACAGAAGACAACAAATTGGAAACAAATCAGTTTGCACAGTCAAAGCACTATGTACAACTTCAGTGCCACCATACTTACCATTTTCTGTAAATCAACCATACTTATTCTACCAGCTTCCTTTTTCATCTGATCCACACTTTTCTGGGCTAAATTCAGATAGGCCTGTAAATGATGACGCATCATAGCCAACCGTAAAACACACAACAGGATTATAATCCACAATCTGATGGTATCAAATGTATCTTCTGACATTCTGTGGATAATAAAAAAAGGGTAATGCTGTTTTCCAAAGACCACCTACTGCTACAGTTATTTGTTTGCATCATCTATAAAGTAATCTTGAGGCAAACTGTCAAAAGTAGTTAACACACAAACTACAGATATGAAGTTCACATGCAACATTTACTTTTGCCTTCTATTTTTCTTTCCTACTACTTCTCAGTAGCCCTACAGCATTAGATCCAAATTAGTATTCATTTGTCTATAAACAAGAGCAGTTCTTAAATGCTTAAATTCTGAGTAATGAAAGCATGACACTAAAAACCAAGGTTGCTCAGATAATTACAAGTTTTCAGACACACAGGACTAGATAGTAAATAGTACTAGATTGTAAATGGGTACTTCAGTTGTCTGATATACCCAGTAATTCTCAATCCTCTTTGTAAGATGAACCGAGGAACAAAAGCTACACAAAATATGTGTATCTGTTGTTTTATGTAATAAAACACAATTGAGTGTTTTGCTCTGTAATAGCTCAATGGTCACAGGATCACTTTAGAAGCTTATCTCACCTCTAGAAAGCAAGAAATGTATCAGCCCATTGTATCTGTTTCAAGCCTATTTTGGATTAGCAAGACTAATTGTGACAATGACAATCAACTATGATACTTTTACAGCATTTCAGATACTACTCTTCTTGGAAACTTTTTAAATTTTAAGTATTTTACCTATCAATTCAATACCACTTCATCAGCATGTAAATCTTAAGACACATTTCCTTGCTTAGCTCTCATGCCAACATCTCAGATTGTTTTCAGTGAAACTACTTCTCTCCCACACCAATAAGCAAAACACAAGGTTCCAGCAGGTAGTAGTGAGGTGGTATTCCACCCCTACAAAAAACAACGAATTACTGCCAAGGAGATGTCAGAAGACAGCAGCCTTTTGGGAACCACCACCTTAACACTCAACACTCTGCAACCAGTTCTCATTCTTCTGAAATAACAGAAGCTCTTTAGAATTCAGCTGCACCTTCCACAATACCTCTGACAGCAGATGCTATTAAAGTCTTCCATGTTTCTATGACTTTCAAAGAGCTCTAAGACAATGTTTTGTTCTCAATACCCCAGAAAGAACTTTTAAAGTAAATCTTACAAAGGAATGCTCTCTTTGCCCAAAGGTGGGCTCATAATGTAGTCCTTAGTGATTGGTTTTACCCACAGTAGAACCATAAATAAAGGTGCCAAGAAGTTTATATGTAGCAATGTTCTGAAAAAAAGAAAAAAAAAAGGGAACTTAGTAAACAAAAAAAAAATTACCATACTGTTGAAAGTGTATACAAATTCAAAAGGAGAAATATTAACTTTAAAATAGTTGGGAGAAAGATAAATAAGAAAATTAATTCCCTGTTTTATAGGTATGACTTACATTTCAGCAAAACAGTAATATATATTGTGAAATCACACTGGATTTTGGTTTTAAAAAGAACAGGAGAAACAGTTGTCAAAGGTCAGATTTCACAGTTTAATGAAGCATTTTATTTAGAAACTCTGATTAAATGAAACTTTGTACTTCAATTCAATTGAACGTACTCAGACAAAAAAAAAAACTGTATGAAACTCTACAACAAAAATAAGAGTAGCACTCTTTAGTAATCTTTGCACAAAAAAACCAGAAGAATTTAAAAAGGGGATAAATTTTTTTCAGTTCTCCCTGAAATTATTATCTTCTTTATTTCTGAACTTCTAAAATTTGTCTATTTCTAAACACATTTTCCCAATCATTTTTCATTACTAAAACAAAATGAGAACAGTTGGAAGGGATTGGGTTGTTCTGTTAGTTCAGTATTTCCTCACTAACAGAAGCAGGTTTGTCTTCACCACAGTGCTTCTACACTATAGAAAAAATGAAGCAATCAAAAATTATTCTAAAGATCACAAGACCTTCCTGATTGCAAACTATCAAGCTTCCTAAAACCATTAAAACGTTTGTATGTTACAGGAGTTTTCATCACACACAAATTTAAATCTTTGGTTTCAGATGAAGAAATAAGCTTTGCCAGCTATTAAGTGGTGCTAGGGAATGCAAAAGCATCAAGGATAAGTCCCCAAAGCATTTAATTACATTGTGGAAGCCTTTTACCTGAGCTTCTAATTATTTAAGAGATCCTACTGAGTTAATGGACTGAAATGTGCTAATGGATGGCTGGAATCACTTTTTTTTTTGGCAACAGGCAGGAAAGCTGAAATACTCTTGATGCAAAAGCTCTGGCAAAGGAGGAAATGTCTATGAAAACTGTACAAATTTGTTAAGAAGACTCCAAATATATGTGGGAAAGGATACTACTGCCAAGGAAAAAAAAAATCAAACCAGTTCTCAAAAACAAAAGGGACACCCTTTGATTTTTATTCTGTTTACCCAGAAACAATGAACTTAGTCCCTATACTCATAAAAGAATCACACTAATCATTTCGAACATATTAGTACAATAGCACTTGATCATTAAACTTTAAGTTTCGGGGCTTTTTTTTGTCAGTGCTCCCTGCAAGTTAAGTGTTCCGTTCCATTAAGGAATAGATTTTGTTGGGCTTTTATGGGTTGTTTAGTTTTGGTTCTTTTGTTGGGTTTTAAGGGAGATTCGTGCAGTTTTTGGGTTGCTTGAGGGACATGGGGGCTTTTGGTTTGATTAAGGTTTTTTCTTTGTTTTTTTTTTTGTTGTTTTTGTGTTTTGTTTGGCTGGTTATCTTTTTCTTTGTAGTTGTTTTGGTTGGGGTTTTTAAAGTAGAGGGTGTATTTGCCTGCAGAAACAGATATTGTTTTGGCACCCAATTTAGAGAGCTTTTTATCAGTGACACATCATTCTCATTTACAACCCCCCTTTAGTCACTGTCAAACAACTATAGTCAATAAACAATTAACCATTAACAAAAATGCATCAGCAAGGATAAATTATGCTCTTCAGGTTTATAAGAATCTGTCACTTGATAAATATTCTTTATAATGGCTTTGCCTAATTATATGGACACCCTATCAAGTTGTAATCCATTTAATGTAATTTTCACATTGTTCCAGTTGAATATTCAAAGTATTGGCAGACTTTTGAAAATAACTTGGTGGTGTTGAACAAAGTTATCTTCAACAACCAGTTCCAATATTATCTAAAGAAGCTAGAGAAGTTTTAATTTTCATAACCACACTTCAATGAATATTAACTGCCTTTTAGTTCTTGATTAATGGATTTTTGTTTCAGACAATTTATATTTCTGCGTAGGAGGTCATGTCCATTGATCAAAGAAGATGTTGGCATACTTACAGAAAAGACACAAGGAATTTTAAAATATTGAGAACCTTAACAATTGAGAACCTTAACAATTAAGAACTACGCAGTTTATCTATCTGGAAAAAACGGACTAGGAAATGACTCAGTTATAGCCTACACACAGAGAGAAATGTAACAGCAGATAAAATAAGCCAGTAGCTGGCTGTTATACATGGACAACTACACTGAGTGCAAGTGTACTTGCTTATAAATTTACCAAGACTGACAGACTGCCTTCAAACACATTAATTTTTAAGCTGAGCATTCCTGAAGGGAAAGAAAAAAAATGCAGTTTGAACAAAAATTATTTTCCTATTGGAAAACATAATGGTTCTCTTAGGAAATTTACCAGACTGAGTACCAACACTGCCCTATGCTGCAGAATCTGTCATTATCATGTATTAAACAACAACAGTCAAGATCTCTGAAAGCCACGTGACAGTGTCACCTTCTCAACCAGAGAATCCTTAAGAGAAATAGTTAAAATGGACAGAACAGTTTACTACCAAATGGAAGGATGGCTGAAAATGAAAATATTCCTTTAAATTGGTATTAACACATGACCCTTATTAAATATTCTGTGTCATTTTTGCATTTTATCCTATGTTACATTTATTAAAGGAATAATGCCCAGCTGGAAGCGTGGGTGGAAAAAAAAGTCTGTAGTTGTACTTGTACTTCCTGAAGGTTGTCTTAACTTCCGGAAAGACATGATGGGGGAAAGAAAGCTGGACACACAGACATTCATGGTGGAGCTCTTGCAGGAGGAAAGGGTAGCTCCTTTAATTGGGACTCTCAATTACAAAGCAAAGAATGTAACAGACTGGCAGAGCACAGGTTGAGCAGAAAGTAGCAGGTGGCAAATCTGCTCAAGATATGATAAGCAGGCAGCAACAGAAGTCTTAAGTCACTACCTTCTTGTTGGAATAGTTTGCTTTGTTTATTTTTAGACATAAAAGGTTTAAGACTGAGTAGCATATACCTATTTGCATATATTTTCTCTTACTGTGTTATTCTTTCTGTTGCTAAATTCAGAGCATCCAGATGCATTTGAGCCAGTCGCAAGCCAGGGAATGTCAAAAAAGCACCAATAAGTGAACACAGAATAGCCAGGAACAATTTGAAGGTTAGTTTAGACACAGGACCCCTAAAAGAAAAGAAAGGAAATAAGCATTTTCTTGGGGAGGAAGTTGGGGGAGCAGGGAGTATCAGAGACTACTTTCAACCCAACAGTACGTAACATTTAATTTAAAAAGCCAACAGTATTCTACAGGCTTCCTCTGGAATACTAGCATTACTAAAAACCAATCAGAAATTGAAATTTAAAAAAATACTTTCAAAACCAAACCAAGTCACCTATTTATTTCCTAGAAAAACATAAAACCTAATTTACTGACTGTGAGACGTTAATTTGTTAGTAGAGAAAAAGAAAAAAGAATAACCTTATATTGTAATTAACAACAAATTATGTAAGAGAAATAGCTAAAATAGAATGAATTTAAGGATTGTGTTTTTAAGAGGAACAGACATCTCATAAGTTTAACTGCTCAAAGACAAAACTGATGGTTTGTTCTACCATTATCCATTAAAAATCTCTATCAAACTGTAATTACTGCAGCTTTTCACAGATTTATCTGAAATGTACATGTGGTCATTAACATGTCTCTTCCAAGAAATTAGAATTGTATATTAAAAAAACTATGTGAAAAATATCCCTGATCAACGAAATCACAGAATTAATTACATACTTAACAAACACAGGATTACACAAAGAAAGAACAAGACAAAACCTTCAAACAAACAACAAAACATCACAGTGACAGTGAAATGTAAGTAACATTAAAGAGGAACAAAACCAAACCTAGTGATTCAAAAGAATTTCAGATTCTTTCTTAATCTACATCACCTAAACTACTGAGAGACACCATCATTAACTCAGTTGCAGCTAAAAAAGGCAAAGCACTGCAATAGTTTATAACTAAACAAACACTTAACCTGGAAATGAAAACAGAAGTTAGTGACCTTGCAATAGCTTAGGAAAGCAGATTAAAGAAAAGCTAAGAAACACATGGGATTCAGTTACCAGTTTCCCACGAGCTTATTCATAAATTACACTGATCTAGTTTGAGAAAACTTCTGTTCCTCAAAAATACAGATATCCCATGGTTTCTGCATGATACTTGAGACCCATCAACCGAGAAATTCAATGTTTTGCTCCCAGTGATGAAATGCTCCCTAAATTTTAGTACACATGTATAAGGAACTGTGACAGAAATCCATTTTGCAATACTATACAAAGGCTGCCAATGAGAGTGTTTGCATATTTATGTAACATCATAAGCTACGGCATGTTTCTTCAGCAGTCTATGTGAGGCTTGGATGTCCTGTAGCTGGCAGATGTTTTCACATGATAGGAACACAGCTACAACCTGAAAATAGGACTGAACAACACAATTCATTCCTAATGTGAAGTTTAACACAAACTCCATCTTGTTACTTTTGCACACTCATCCTCTTTTACATGTCATAGGATGACAAAAAAATACTCATCTAAACAAACCTTGCTGAAGGAAAACACTGTGAAAAAAGTGTTTACAATTTTGAACTGTATTTAATGAACTAAAATCAAAATGTCAGAAATTATCTCCATATTAAAATGAAAACTTTAATGCAACTTCAGTTACTTGTGAGTACTTTCAGATCTTTTTATTAACATCTTTAAACTGTTGTAGGGATTATAAATACGTACAAAAGCATAACATGCAATACAAAGGCTTGCTAAGAAAATCCAAATGGTTCATAAATTCACATATAAACAGACAAGTTACAAATTCACATATAAACAGACAAGTGTATTTCCAGAAACTTACTGGGATTCCAAACCTTGTTTTTCAAGAAACTGCATAGCACTTTCTGAGAAATTCGAGAATCCTGCAGAGACACACATATTTATTTTATTACAGTACAAATAAAGAATCCCTTTTGTGAAATAAAATGCTGGGTAACAAGTCATCTTTTAAACAATTTTTCATATGTCTAGCAGAGCTCTTTCATGTGCTAATTAGGTGACCACAATACAATAAAACTTGATTAACAACATCTGTAATATTTGGACACTTTGGGAAGATGAAAAAAGGTAACATTTAAAATACTTTCCTAGTAAGGGAGCTACATTTTACTATGAAAGCAAAAAGGGCTATAACTGGAAGGCAAATACAATTAACAAACAAGCTAGGCAAAGATTACACTGTTTAAGAGAAACACAGGAAAATATACAGGACATTATTTAGAATCTTCATTCCAAAGCAATTTTTTTTAAAAGCTCATGACTTACACCATTCATTTTAACATGGATTTTCTCAAAAATGCTGGAAATTTTTTTTTCAGATTATGCAATCACTACAGCTGTTTCAAACTAAAGAAAGGAGTTACCTGATTCCAATCCAAATTCTAGATAGTTTTCTGTCACAATGAGTATTGCCATTGCTTTCACAAAGAAGAAAAAACCAAAGGTGACACAGACTGATCTTTCACCTCCATCCTCAACTTTGAAATAATGGGTAGTCAATGAAAACAGTATCTTACTATGTAAGAAGTAGGTCAAGGAAAATTAATTTTGTAAAATAACCATAACTAAGAATTATAATCTTGTATTTTGGTCATCTACACCAGTGCTGTTCTATGATGTGCATTTATTTCTTTTGAAGGTAATATGTGTTCAGCCAATTTCAGGTTAAATTACAGAACACATTAAAGCATAATAATCACATAATGCATAGTCGGGAATACTCTGGAATAGAGTTTTGATCTAGGCTTACTTACAGTAAGAAAGAAGACACATTAAAAGATGAATTTATATTTCCCTCCTTTCAGATAGAATCATCTTGTTTGGAAAAGACATTAAAGGTCAAGTCTAACCATCAACTTAACACCAACAAGCTCACCACTAAGGCATTTCCTCAAGCTCTTCAACTATGCACACGTTTGAGACTTCTATCTCAAAGAGAGTTGTAAGACAACAGCACACTGAGTCTATCTAGGAAAGAAAAATCTATCCCATGTTCACCTTGGAAAAACAAACTCAGTCTTTGAACCCCCTCCATGACCTGGTATGATATATCAAATTCCTCTATCTAGCCCCACTGCCACAAAGACAAACATTTAAGACATAACCTGCTCTGTTATCAGGGTGTTTTAAAAATATTAAGTATTCTTTTACACATTTCTAAATTAGTTCTAATCTGAAACAGATTAGGACAAACTTATCATGATACACTGTCAACTCTTATTACTATGAACTGCAGCTCATTATAATTTAAATAGTAGGCAATACCAGTCCAAATTTAAATAAGGTATTTGGAGATAACGCCAGATGTCACAAGTTTTGAAAAAAACAAAGAGAAAAAGGAAAACCAGAATTTTAAGTGTTATCTGTGCCACCTTTTTCTCCCCACTATGCAATAACATAGTTGTATTTGCCCATTTCCAATACTGAAAGAACTTGAATATGTAGAGTACAAGTACGAAACATTTTTGAGGGTATCTATTCAGTAAAACATTTGAACAATCATGTGCCTCTCAAGAAACTATGATTATGCAATATCACATTTCAACACACTGCACACATTTAACATACACACTGCTGAATTTCATGTATATGCAAAGAGACTCTAACATGCACAATATGGTCTAAGGACAGCATCTAGTAATTCCAATCTCACACAGTAATCACCTTCAGACCCCTCTATACTTTACAGAAAGAACTGATACATCAAAAGGAAATCTTAAGTCATCCCAGAAAAAGTACATAATAGATCACACAGACTGTGTACTGGAAAGCTGTTTCTCTAATAACACATGCGTAAATCAAGGTTCTTTTTACAGCAAGGGACATTATTCACAAATTGAAAACACCCTGAAGTTGTACAAAGGACATAATAACAGTTTGTGATCAGAAGTCCCAATCTATCATCAGATTTATGAGCCCCTACTTCGTGACTTCAAATATGGATTGTGCCTGAAGGATTCGGCAAATTCAAGGAGGAAGAAGAAAGCATACTAACAATAAATTACAATTATAGTGCAGATTCAGAACTCAGTAAATTCATCATTATGCAAACTACACATAACTGAAACCCTCTGTTAGTCAAACAATCACCACTGCATCTATTTTTGGGTTGGAGGAAATTGAAGAATTATGGCTTACTTCATCATTTCCTTCCATTGCAAGACCTAATATTCAGGATCTACTGACAGAATAATTTGGGCGTATTTAGTGCTAAGGTAACAGATTGCCTGCACCAGCCCCCCCTTTCATTCAGTTTTTTTGGCCACAAAAGGCATTACAGAATTGTATACTTTATATTATAAGTATGCAATGCCTGCAACTATATTGTACATAGTTGGAGGCATTGCAGAATTCATGGTACACCCTTTTACAAAAATAATTTTATTTTTCAAACTGCTGTGATTATGGTATTCTTGAATTTTATATATTCATATGGTTAAAGTGAAAAAGATCTATCTTCTGTTCCTACTAAAACACATGAAAAATGTGAATTCACAGAAGAAGGGAACATTCCAAGTTGGAGGAGACCCATCGGCTCATCCAACTCCTGGGCCTGCACAGCACCATCCCCAAGAATCATGCCATCTGTCCAAAGGCCTCTTGAACTTTATCAGGCTTGGTGCTGTGAGCAATTCCCTGGGAAGCCTGGTCCAGTGACCAACCACCCTCCAAATAAAAACTTTTTCCTAATATTCAATCTAAATCAATCTCCCCTGACTTAACTTTATGCCATTTACTCAAGTACTGTCATCACAGAGAAGAGATCAGTGTCTGCTCCTCCTCTTCCCTCATGAGGGAACTGCAGACTGCAATGAAGTCTCCCCTCAGTCGCCTCTACTCCAGGCTGAAGAGAGCAAGAGACCTCAGCCATTCCTCATACGCCTTCCCCTTCTTCATCATCCTCGTGGACTCTTTTAGATGCTCTCTAACAGCTGAATGTCTGTCTTAGTGCAGGACAATAAGCTTCCTTCCTCGCCTGGCTGGCCATGCTGGGCCAGTCTGCGCTCCTGGCTGCCATGGCACTGCTGACTAACACTCAACTTTCTGTCAACCAGCAGCCCAGGTCTTTTCCATGGCACTACTTTCCAGACTCCTGTTCCCTGGTGTGCCCACACAACCAGAGTTGCCCCATCCCAGGTGCAGAATACAGCACTTTCCCTTGCTGAACGTAGTATGGTTGGTGACTGCCCAAATCTCTAACTTGTCAAGGTAGCTCTGCAGAGCCACCCTGCCTTCAAGGGAGTCAACAGCTCCTCCCAGTTTTCTATCACCTGCAAACTTGCTTTGTATCCTTAGTACAACTTTTCACTTCTTAACATGCAGACATGCAACAGAAGAAACACTTATCAGTAAAACACAAAATTGTTCTATATTTAACTTTGACATATCATGTTGACTGCTTTCCATCAAAAATAATTTTTTTCTGAATCTTCCATTATCACAGAATCATTTCTGGTCTTGACATACTGAGGTATCGATTAGTTGAGTAAGTTTTAAGTATTCTCTACATCCCAAAAGCCTGATGTCACAACACATGAATGAACCTCTTCTGAAACTTCATCTGACTAGGTTCCAGTGACCACAAGAATTGTTACCAATACCTCTATATTGTACCTCTTTCACATCAAAAGCTGTAATGCCTAGAATAAGTTATGTTAACACAGTTATGGAGATGTTAAGCTAATATGAAGTTTAGACTGTATTTCCTGGTAGTGCATCCTTCTACACTGCCACTAACTCCTCATACAGGTACTAAGCACAGACTCTAACAGCTAACTGCATATTCACACTACTGAGACAAATCTTGCATTGACAGGCAACTTCAATATTTTTTGAAGTTTTGCCCTGAATTGATGACCAAATGAAAGCAATGATAGGACAGTGTATAAAACCACAGTAAGAAACCATTACTGCAGTGGATTTTCCTACAATATATAATTCACAACTCTGCTTCACTTAGAATTGCAATTACTATAGTGTTATTTAAATTGACTACTCCTGAGATACCAGAGACAAAGCAAACAAGGCATTGTCACCAATAAATGTAAGAGTACATTGCAGCTTTACTACTAGAAGCTTGTTTTTCCATTAGTCCTATTAAACACCCTGTCATCTTCAAAATCAGAGTGAAAGGTGTTGGCTATCACTTCCGACTTTTGAAACAGTCACAACCTCTTTCTCCTTCCTTCTGCAAAGATTAAACTAAAATTCCTGACTTCTCACCAAAAAATAAAACAGGATATAAAACAACTATGTATTACCTATATTAGAGCTATAACACAATAAAAAGGTGCACAAAAGCCAGACACTGATTTTCTTCTCACAGCAGACTAGAAAAATGATCTTTTGGACCATGAATCTGTTCACTGATATATGTCAAAGGGGAAATACCTGATCTGGAAGCATGTTACCAACATTCTCTTTTCCAGATCTGGGTTGACTTTCTCTTCTAGCAAGTTTTTATACATTACAAACAAAAATTCTGGAAAACTTCTACCATTTATACTTCAGTCTACTTAGAAAAAAACTCCTGTCCATACCATAAAGGCAGCACACATTTTAATAATTATCAAGGACAGGCAAGCATGACGCATATTCAGAACTCTTAGCCAAATGGAACCAAATAGAGTTCAAGGTTTTACACAACACCACCAGCTACTGCTAATATATACTGCTAACCAACTGAACAAACCACAACATATTAAGACTCTCTAAAGAAGAACTAGCATTTATAGAGGAAACAATTTTGAATATTCAAGAGGTTTATCAGCTATAACTTAGTACTTTATTTGCTCTCAGCTGCTGAAGGAGCAGAGCAGCTGTAGCAATTCACTTTCGAGTTCACCTTTCTATAACATGCATTCTTACAAGGCCTTAATCAATTCCACGGCTTTATTCCCTATCATATCTTTAAGCTGCAACTTTCCTCCCTGAAGTGTTTGTCTGGATTCATATGTGGAATGCAGTTAATTACCATGGAAGCATCTATGTCTGATATTGTCTTCTCCAGTAAAAAAAACAAAAACAAAAACAAAAACTGTCTTCTCCGTAACAAAATAAACATTTTATGGTTTGAGAATGCCTTTCTCTTTGATATTTCCCAAATACTCCACTTCTGTTTCCCTCAGTTTCAAAGGTGAGTTTAGCTATTCACAGAGCTCAGTTCCTACAACTCTCTGCATACCTTGCTTTCTGCAAGAATACCTTGAATGTATGTTAAAATTATAAACTCACACATGTATTTTTGCAATAAACTAGTATACACATCACTGTACTGTTCTGATCAAGAAGTATCAGATTAAACATACTGAAAACAAAAAACATGCAGTAGATTTCCAAACTTCTTCAATAACTGTACTTTCTGTACACATTACTATTTCCAATTGCCAAATTGAGCAAAATCAAGTTAGTTTAGAACCACTACATACTGCAGGTGAGCACTAACTATACTTGCATACATGTATTTTTCTCCTAAATGGTCTGGTATTAATGTTAACAAGCTAATGATACCAACATTTACAAAGAGCATGTACAGCATATATATTATTCAACAATGGCATTAGCTTACAGGATCCTTCTCCCAAACACTAATATTTTTGTAACCCACCCATCAATGGCATGGAGATTTATACAAATTGCAGAATGATGTAAACTATTTGGAGCAGACAGAGGGGGATACAACAAAACATAAAAGGATACACTGCAAAAGCCAAGACAAGCAAACACCACACTATGCTGATATTCATTTCTTGTGAGGGCTTCATAATGCTGTAATAGGCTTCTGTCACCACATACACAACTGTAGCTGCAACAGTGAAATCCACCAACCACTGATATTCCGGAAAGTAATGCAATGCTGAAAAATAAAAGTTTGTGAATGTTAAAGGTATGTTCTTTGGCAGGTACTGATGTATATAGAATAGAGTAGCAATTAAAAGAGGTTTTCAATTCTATTTTAAGTGTATTAAAGTGAAGTTCAGGTAGACCCAGATCACCAAGTGAAAAGCAACAACAATGAAAAAGTTATTCAACAATGTGAACTTCACTCTTTACTTCTGTCATCTAATATTTGATTACTACTCAAATTTTTAAGGCTACAAGGTTTTACTATTTTATCACCCCAGCTTTTATACATTAACATCCTAAATCCAGAAAGCATACTTAATTTAGATTTCACAACACAGAGAGTAAACGGTTTTCCAGTTGAGTCTGGCTGCAACTCCAGGTAAGAGGGTTTGTTTTAACCCTTTGTTAAAGATTAAAATCTCACTGGCTATCATTTATTACATTATAAATAAACGGTTCTTTTTATTTCACAAACACTACCATCTAAGATACTGATGGTTTGCCCGTCAAGATTTTGTTAATACATCCTATAAAGCAATAATCATTGTGTAAACTTCACTGTAAAAATTCCAGGGATCATACTGTGTTCCATACAGGCTGGATGTTATGGAGAGAGTTTCCATAGTTGTTGGAAACTGCAAAAAAACAATTTGTGACAACACAAATTGTCCCTCCCAAACACCCTTCCTACATTTACACAATTTGAAAGCGGAAAAACATTACTGAATGTTTGACTTGACTACATTCACCTGTTGGCAAAGATATGACATTGGGCAAACTTAGGTATTTCCAAGTCCCACTTCTTTTGAAATAACAATATAGTTAGATTTACAAACAAATTGTATATATTACTTTTCAAACACAGTCCAACCCTATCCTGTATCAGTCAGGTTGATAATTAAATGCTGCAATTTCAGGAAAGTAACACTAATTGAAACTTGTGAATGCTTTGTTTATTTACTTCAAAAACCTCATTTCTGTTACACAAATGCTGTCTCCTACAATTTAAGCTGAGAAGTCTCCTGCATAGGAATATGTACCCTTTCTTTGTGTATTTATCCAGAGAATATAAATATAAAAACATAAATAGAAAGAAAACACGTATCACATACATACTCATACATGTTCTGTAACAGAATGACTGATAATGATTTAATAATCAAAAATCACCATCTAAAAAAACAGTACCTTCAAAACCCCTTAATGCTGCATATTTCTGTACTGTCACTTGTTTTTAAGCATTTTACCTGAATGCTTGAGATGTATGGTTGAAAGAGCTTAGGTTCCAATGCTACAGCACATTTCCTATTTTAGATGAGCAGAAAGTATATGACTTGACATCTGCCAATTGTTATTTTCTTGTACAAAGCTAAAAACTCTATTTTGAATAGCCTATGATGTAATTCTTCCAGTGTTCTCTCCTATTGCTATGGATGCCTCATACAACAGTTGGACTTTATGCTGGATTTCATCTATTCATCCCTTTTCACAACACTGCTATTAAATGTCTGTCACTCACGGAACACGAAAAGAGACTTTAGCCCTACTACCTGCTTTCTCATTTTTGACCAGTCTTGCTTCTATTCATTCACTGTCTACAAAAAAAGATATTTTAGCATTAATTACAAATAAATACTTGATAGAAGGAATCAGGATATTTTGGAAATAATATATTATTGTTTGCATACTCTTACCAATAGTGTCTCTTTCTGTTACAGATTTTGTTTCCAGATGAAGATCAATATCTTTTGGAATGGTTAAGGGTTTGTTTTCAATATGACCATTATATTTTCTGTAAAATAAATAAATAAATAAATAAACAGTACAAGCATGAGTATGACAAAATAGATTTTTTTCAATATATAGTAACATTTCAAATTTTAGAAAAATGCAGAATGCCTTTTTTTTCCCAAATAAAAATATTTTTAGATCTCTACCCAGAAGCAGAACTTCAAGTTCAAATCTTGGAAAACAACCAGGTACGTCAATGGCTCCCAACTATAACTTGACAGACTCTGACATACTGCTGTGGTACAGATTTTAATGGCTTCCAGATGCTTCAATCTGAGCATGAACTGGGTCAAGATCCAGGGGACAGTACTTATTTCGGCCCACTGATTTTATCCATCCAGAGCTACAGGGTGTTCCCAAGGTCAAAAAAAGAAAAAAAAAAAACTTGCATCACTCCTTCTTGTCACAACAAGCAGGTACATCACACAAGCTGAACTAACCTAGATTCGCGAAAGGTCCAACCTACTAACCATCAAGTGAAGGCAATTTAAGGTATCTTTCTAATCTAAAAAGGTATGTATTTAGAACAAAAGGAGCTTTTTGTCTGGAGCTTTCCAACTATACCAATATCATGACTTCGCTTCCCTGAAATTAAGTCACACTAGTAGACTTCAAATTAAAAAACTCAGCACATTCTTAAAAGAACATGAACAAAGCTGAAGAATTTAGTCTGGTAGATAAGCATTACTAACTAACGCAAAACTTCCCTCTACCACTATTAAAAAAATATCATTAAAGGAGATCAGAAGATGTTTCGTTAGATTAGAAAAATCAAACCTAAAACTTAAAACCTCTAAAAGGCTAGAAGGAAACAGTAAACTGCCACATTTTAGAATACCACCTCTGAAATTAGAAAAGGAGAGGTGGATTTTTCATAGAAAAACAAATTATTGGGATATAAGCATTAAAAAGAAATGAAATCAATCATGAACTTAGCTTACAGGAATGCCTTCATCTCAGCCCATATGTGAGAGAAAAATACAAGCAGAAAGCATTAATAAAGTTTTTCAGGTTATATTAATGCTTAGTATAACCTGAAGCACAAGAATTTTAATGAACAGACTGTAGATAGGAATCTAAACCATTACTCAAAAAATTCAGTTGTGTGAATATACACAAGAAGTCCCAAACACTGCCCAAGGACTAGACTACCTGAAAGCTCCTGTGTACTTCCCTGCCCCCAGCTGTACTCCTGATTATTTTTCTACTGCCTGTATCCAGGAGTACCATCAACTTAACTGACATGTGCTTTTTTACCACTGAAGCCACTTCAACAAAACCTTGTGTTCCTACATTTTAATTATCCCAGGGGCCCCACAATCCAACAGGCACAGACAGATCATACCTAAGATCACTGAACGCTTTAGTTCAAAGTAATGCACAGTAGCTGTGGACCTTTTCATTAGCCTAACAATTTCATATAATAAAAACTATGCTGAAGCAGAAAACCTGCCTAATATTTCTGTTCTCCTAAAGCCTACAGCATTACTGAAGTGTAATATGAACTGAATAAAATTAACTAAAATTTTACACTACAGCTGCTTCTAAGGCAAATTTTCAAGCAACCTCCTTGTATCTCCTTTAATCATTTATCTTTAAATTAATTCAGACTGAGAGTGTATTTAAGGAGCAGGTATTACACTTTGCAAGACTATGGGCTTGACAAAGCAGATTTTTCATCTTGGAAGGTATTTTTTATCATGGGGAGTATCAAACAGATGCATCCTTATTTCTCCCACACTATCTCCTTGTTGAGATGACTCACAAGATGTACATTCCATTCTGTGCAACCTAAAACAGTAAATCCAAACCAACTCCACAGGAACGAATCCCACATAACTATGGTTTTTCCTGAACAAGAGTCACTTCTTTCAAGGACACAGAGGTACATTTATTCATTAAAAAAAATTTATTATTCATTCAGCTGTTAAATAAGCAAACCAAAGAAAACGTCATTTAAGCCTCTACATTACCACTTTAGCATCTCTGAAGTTTTATGTTCCCCTATGACTAACAATCACCCTGGTAAAATCACCTACTACTACTACTGCAAAATACTGGCAAGGCTGAGGAAAGGCAATAAGAGCAAAATACAATTATTATTTGGCAGTGCAATTGTGTTTTTCGGTATGAGGCTCCTTACAATTACATGCAGTTATTTCATATATGAGTAACTATCACTGGTAAAATGGATAATTATAAATTATGATCTTATTTACAATTATTTTGCCTCATTTTTGTCCCAGAAAACTGTTAAGATAAAAATAAGTTCTTAATTTTAAGGAATGTTGCAAAAAAGAAAAAAAATACTACTTTACAAGGAACAACATAACCCAGAGAAAGGCGGTGAATGATGCTGCACCCTACTGGCAGCTGGTCAATAACAGAGTTCCACAAAGGTCAGTATTGGGCCCTGTCCTGTTCGAAATCTTTATGTATCACCTGTACAAGGGGATGGAGGGCATCCTCAATAAATTTCCAAACACTTAAGTTGTATGGGAGTGCTGATCTCCTGAAGGGCAGGAAGGCTCTGCTGAGGTATCTGGACAGGCTGGACTGATGGGCTGACAGCAGTGACATGAGGTTCAACTAGACCAAGTGCTGGGTCCTGTACTTGGACCCCATGCAGCGCTACAGGATGGGGCAGAGTCAGTTGAAATCTGCCCAGCAGAAGAGGATCTGGGGCTGGTTAACAGTGGCTGAACATAAGGCAGCACGGGCCTAGGTGGCCAAGAACACCAAGGACATCCTGTCAGACACAGGGTGGGCAGCAGGACCAGGGCAGTGACTGTATCCATACTCAGCACTAGTGAGGTCACACCTAGAGTCCTGTGTTCACTTTTGGGCCCCTCAAAACCAGAAAGACATTGAGGTGCTGGAGTGAGTCCAGAGAAGGGCCATGGAACTGGTGAAGGGTCTGGAGTACAAGTTTGATGAGAAGGGGATGAAGGAGCTGGCTGGGCTCAGCCTGGATAAAGGAGGCTCACAGGGAAACCTTCTTGTTCTCTACAACTGCCTGAGGGATGGCTGTAGCCAAGCAGGGGATGGTCTATTCTCAAGGTTAACTAGTGACGGGATAAGAGGACCTAGCTTCAAGCTGTGCCAGGGGAGGTTCAGAATGGACCTCAAGAGGAATTTTGTCATGGAATTGGAACGGGCTGCCCTTCCTGGGCATTGTGTGGTGGAGTCATCATCCCTGGAGGTCTTCAAGAAATGACTGGATGTGGCCCTTAGGGTCATGTTCCAATCGACATGTGATTGGACTAGATGATCTCAGAAGTCTTTTCCAACCTAAATGAGGCAAATAAGATTGCTAACCATGCTGCTTAAGAGCTAGAAAACAGGAGGAAAAATTACATTACAATTAATAGATTACATAAGTAGTCCACAGATTAATTTGAATCTTAAGATTTATGAAAGAGTTCATACTGGGATAGAAGAAACAGAGCTAGAGCAAACCTCCTGTGTTGCCAAAAAGAAAACCAGAGTTGTTTGGTTCTAAACAAAGCCAATTTGGAAATATTTCATCAACATGCCCAGCAGCTCCACCACCTCAAGATGTCTCAGTTCTTGACACAGCTGTACTTCTGGTATGGCTGCTCAGAACTTCATTAATACCAGAAATCTATTTCCAGCTTAGGCTGAAAGACAATTATTCCATCCCCTCAGTTGTCTTTTGATACATTCAACAAGCCCAGATATTTTAGCCCCCTTGAGTAAGACAGACTTTTTTTCCTGTATGATCCTAGCAGCTCTATTCACATAAAAAATTAGTTTTTCTTGAACACAAGTGATCAGAACTGTACACAGTAATCCAGATAAAGTTCATTGGTGTTTTGTCCAAGAGGATTAATATTTCCCTCTCTCTTCACTGGAAACATTTCACATAATACATCCTAGGAGCCCATAGTAATCCTATGTTGAACTAATATACTAAATCTTTCTTCTCTTGCTTCAAGATGAAGAGCTACAATTCTAAGATTTGTTTCTTCAGTTTTCATCTAAATGCATACATTCACTAAAAGAACTTGGCATCAAATTAGCATTTCACAGACCATTTTGTGGATGGAAATTAACCAGTTCTGCACAGTCTGGTTATCTCCAACTCTGTTAAACTGAAAGAACATGTTTTGGTAAAAAACTTTGACAGTTAATGCAAGCAGGGCAGTCATATGCAACTAGCAGTTTTTTACTCATGCTAAGACCAAAGTAGGCTGGCAAAGTTATTAGATGAACCATATCACTCTGAAAAAACCCCAAAAGGTGGGGGAAGACAAGCTTAAAACATGTATTTACCTATCTTTTTTACTCTTCCCTCTTTGCTTCCCTGCAAGAATCCGCAGTTCTTCTTCAGTGGGATGTTGATACCACCGCAAGCTAAAGAAAAAGAAAATCTCAAGTAAAATAATACCATTATTAGCAATTTAGAGCATGGTTTCTAAAAAACCATATCACAACACAGATTTATATACTAAGACACCTGTCATTTGTCACTCCTAAGCAAGGCACCTTTGTGTGCCAACCTGCCTGAACTGAACAGCAGCTACAGTTCAGTTCTCTTCAGCAAATGAGGCATTTATACATAACTAGAAAGCTTTGCCACTTTGTCGTTCACATGAAAGCCTTTCAGTTCTCAAAACACCAACTTTTAAAGATATCATCAAATAGAGCAAACAGTTATACAAGCTGGGAAAGTTCACTAGAATAATTGTAACACTACAATTACTCATCAGAACCGTATTCTAATAATTCTATATATTATATCCCCTCCAGACCCAGAAATTTTCCAGAATCTGAAATAGCTATTATCTAATAATCATTACCAGTGATTTTTCTTAAGCAGAGCAAATTGTAACATGAGCATCCCTTTCCTTGAACACCTCCTCAGTGATATTTTTAACTTCTACTAAAAAAAGTGCTATTAAAAAAAAAAATCACTAATTTACACATAGTTGACCTACAAGTTTTCCCACTTTCACAGATCAATGCACCACTCATTGCTCATTCAGTTAAAAGGCAAGAAATGGCATGGAAATTCTGAAGAGCACAAACAGAGATGGTCAGGTGTCTAAGATGCTATATTTCATCTAAATCTCTAAGTATGGCAAAAAAATTAGTAGCTGAAACAAGGCCTTTTCCACATTCAAGGGAAGGTTACTGTTCAGATGCAGGAAGGAAGTCACTGTGATCTCCACTTTGAAATGCTGAGGCAAAGGAGACCAAGTATTAACAAGAACACACTTGAGAAGTGTGTAACAAAGTAGAAGGCCCCTAACTGTCACCCATGGTGACAACAGATCACCATGATAAAGGAAACCACAACCACCCCTTACATTAAGAAAACTGCACCAAATAGGACCATTCAAATCTATGTTGGTGAATTACAGATGATGTCAGATCCAATTTCAAAAAGTTAGCAAAGACAAATTTGGAAGGCATCAAAACTCAAACAATCTCAAGCCATTTGATAAAACTTGAACTTGATTCCCAGCTCTGTTTTAGAAAAGCTTCCCTTCACCTTTAAAACTCTTCAAGAGAAAAGAATGCTAGTACCAGCCAACGGAACATCAAATCATTGCACATTGCAAATTTTCATGGAAGGAATTCCAGTTCCAAAACTGAAAACAGCAAATATTGTGATTTTTGCACGAACACAGCTTTGGATGGGAAAAAAGGGACTGAATTTTGTGTAAGTAAGAGTGAAAGTTACTTCATTAATTTATTTTTATTATGTGTGGTCCTGGTGAGACCAGTTGTGATTTGCAAACTTTGCTGCGAAAGAGATTTCATGACTGAGACACAAATAAACCAGAGAAACAAGCTTTTCATCCAAGAAGTCAAGCTACTCTGGAGATGTTAACTTCTATCCTTCATATGACCCAAAGCAATTGTGAAAAAGCAGAGATATATTCTCCTGTTTTGTCATTTACCACATCACCCTAATCTGAACTTAGGATACTAATGATGAAAGCCACCTATGCGGTAAAGAAATTTTTCAAAATCTTTCCCGCACAGAGAAATAGTACCTAATGCAGCAGAACAAAGAAAGTTCTTGCTCTGTGTAGCATGCTAACACAAATCAAACCACCAATTAGACCACAATTTGCTCCTAATTACACTATGAAACAACGTTGCAAGTGACACCTAATTACAATTACGAGAATAGAGTTTTGGTATTTTTCAGTTGATAAACCCTACACACCTTGCATTTAAAATCTCAAAACCAAGAAATTTGAACAAACATTTTCATAAAGACAGAGTTCATAAAAAGTGGTTTATATCTGTTTTAGCTTACATATGCTTAAAACTGAAATCCCACAACTGATAACTTTGTGGCTTTGACATATCCAAGTCAGTCTGAATAACAATAGACACAAAGACATGCCCTAGTTAATTGGAATAAAGGTAATTAACGAATCCACAACAAAACATCCATTTTCTCCTGTCTTCCTGACATGGCCTGAAAGCATAGTAACTGAAATAGCTGAGCAACTTAAAAGCAATGTTTTGGTAGAGAATGTTTTATTAGTTAAAAATAATGCAAGGCCTGCGCAGATATTTAGGCTGCCAAATATTTCAGTAAGTCTATTTAGTTGCATCCAAGCTCTGAAAATAGCACAGATTGAAAAAGTTTGTATTTCTTGACAAATTTATGTAAATTGCTTTTCAAGAGTAAATGATCGCTTTTTGTTCCATTAACAAGTAATCACCTTGAGTTTGTCTATCCTAACAATTCTTTTTTAGATTTTAAAAAGTCTTTGTTTCCTTTTAATGGACTTCCCATAAACACATACAGGCTTTGTTAAAAAAACTGGTCACTTAATGTTTCTGTCTTGTCTAATAAAGTTAACCCTCCCTCCCATTTAGCAAGGGCTATCTACAGACCCTTCAGATCTGTCTTGTCTGCCAATCCTTTGGAAGCAAGACACTCAAAGTCACTTAAAAACCACTGTTGGATACCAAAGACTAGTCGAAGTCTACTAACAAAGGTAAGGAGGAGCAGGTGGTAATTTTTCCTTAGCTGGACTGCTTTAGAAGTGTGCCTGTACCCGAACACCTAGGTGTATAAAACCCTCTACCACTCCACCAACACAGGTCTATCAAACACCGCTGGCAAAAAGACAGCACTAAGGGGATATGGGTTAAAGATGAAAGAGAGTTTATCAGCTGAGCCAAGAAAATAACTGCTTTTCTTTCTGCTATTAAAATTCAGATTCTTGTTCCAGTGAATCTTCTGATTTATTTTTATTTCTAGAACACAGGATTATTTCTGACTCTATACAATTCCTGTATTCAGCGAATTATTCAGAGTGCCTGAAATTACAATGCACTAAAATAGTTACCAGATAAATAAAAGAAAACTAAAAAGCAACAACAATTTTTTCCAGGCTACTAACATGGAAGGCAATAGCAAGACTTCTGCTGACTTCAGTAAGAGCAGAATTACCTAAGCACAAGTGCTGAAATTCTGCTTGAGGTATTTATCAATCTGCAGATGTGTAAAGATAAACAGAGAAATGGATTTGAAAAATACTTGAACAGCAAACTTCTCCCTATCACTGGTACATGGCATGCCTTAAAACAAGGATACACTGAGTGAAAACTTCACCAGAATGAAGAACATGGGTATAATATTGACAAATTATTTTACAAGAACAATTAGATATTTAAATTTTCAAATAAAAGTTTAAATCAATCTTAGACATAAAATGTACAATATGTCATTTGGATAACTGCTGATAAAAAAGACTCATGGTGACACACCTTAAAAAATGGTAGCATCATGTTCTTTTTAGAGCACAACAAAGGTGACCAACAAACATCCTGCCAATATGGTTAACACTGAAACTTCACACATCAATTAAGAGTATGATTCCTGTTGGCATTATCCACCTGACAATTAATGTTTTCTGTTATACCTAACACACATCTAAACAACATTTACAATCACTTCTCATTAGCAGCTTGATGGGTGATGAAATCTGGAATATTAAAAAGGAACAAGTTGATAATTATGAGATGCAAAGGGAAAAAAAGTCAATGGAAAGACTTGTTAATACTCCTATGGAGTACGTTATTATTGAAGGACACTCCTTCAGAAAGCAGGCAGTAAAGATTTTATATTCTCAAAATTTTAACAGTTACAAAAGACAGCACACTGCTAATCATACGAAGTGTTCTTCCGACCAAATGAAAAAACGCAGTATCTATCATTCCTTTTAATATTTAACATATAGCCACACAGTGAATACTCCCCTTGCAACTCATTATATCTGTTTGATCTATTGTTACAAGGAAGTAGTGTACTGAAATTTATACTAATCCTGTCCTTTGATGTATTAAAAAGGAATAGAATTTTTTAATAAATACCAAAGCACTCTTCATATACAAGGCTAATCAGGAGGTAGATTATCAACAACACAGAGACAGCACAGAGGAAAAGAAAATCCTTTTATTCTTCAGGATCTTGTATTCAATTCAGCTTTTTAATATTAAAGGATGCACCTTGTACCTTTAATATAAAGAGCTGAACAACAATTAACTTTACAACTGATACAATTAATAGCAACAAACAAGTATGACTTTTACAGCAACACTGTCTTTTAGCCTTGAGCCCACAAATCAGGTCTAATAATGCTATGGTAATAAATTTAATAAAAGTCAATTACTTTTAAAAAACCAAACTAAATCAGTATGTTTTACTGTTACTACTCTGATGCATAATTGTATTACCATATTCACACTTATCTTACCTGCCACTACAGAGAAGCCAACGAGCAAGAGAATAGTGAGGTATGATCTTCTGTATGACACTAGCCATTACCATGGTTACCACCAACTGTACACCTATCACACCCTGTAGAGAAGTAAGTTAATAACAAGTCAGTATGTGTTTTGGAAAAGTGGTGAAGTATCTTTAAAAAAAAAAAAAAATTAGTAACACTGTAAAACAGGCATGATACACTGGGGAGGAATGGGGGAGGGCGGGGGCAGAACACTGTAGCAGTTAAAAAAAAAGTTTCTCTGAAACTTGCTATAATCACTTACAAACTTCATCAAAGGGAAAAGGCATTCCCAAATCACCATAGCTAATCTCCCTGAACAGGTCTAAGATCCTCCTTCTCATAATGCTGGCCTCATTATCTATGTACACATATTTCTTCTTTGTTTACCTATATGTGTGGGTTTCTATCTTCTCTGATCAGTCATTTTCAAGGACTCCTCCCCCTATCATCCTCATCCTTAGCTTACCAGCTCAGTCCACCACCTCTTCCTCTTGATTTGAGGGTCACTACCTCTTTCCTTTCTAAGTCCTAGTCTAAATACCAGTTTGGCCAGACTACTGGCAAATACGCTCTTGTCCCACGTGGTCAGGTGGATACTGTTCCAGTCCTACAAACCAAGTCCCTGCTATCAACACCTGCTTTGCAATGAGCTGTTAACCTACAACTCTTCATCAACCTTCCCCCTCCCTACCAGCACGATAATCTTTCATCCTAAATAGCGCACTAAGAAAAGTTCTACTCTTTCTTTCCTTCAATGCTTTCTCCTTTAGTAAAATAGAAGTTGCGTCAATACTGCTTTTATTAAAAAAACATAGGCAGATAAAATGTTTTGGATACACATTATGATCTGTAATTTAACATGACTGAGGGAGATTGAGACAGCACTAATTATCATTTAAGTATTATAAACACTTTCAATATGTTACCACATCTCATGACACAGTGACATTTATGAACTAGAAGTAGGTGCTACTTTTTTAAACTTTGAAGTTACACCTTTGGAGGGGGGTCAGATACCACCGAGTTTCTTTGGCGCTAAAGAGCCTCTTCCCACTCTTGGAGAACCTTCTCCCTCCTTGGAATTTCTACTGCTTCTACACTTTGATGCCATCAACTCCTTGAGGTACCTCAAAAAGTAAAACCTCACTTTTGTTTATGTTCTATTTCACTGATATCAGGATCAAGAGCTGTATGGATTTGAACACTCAACCTTTATTAAACATTATGCATAGTTCTGCACATAAGATTACTCATACCAACTCCACCAGTCTCCTAGCTAAGAGAAGTGTACTTTTAATGAAAGAAAGTGTTACCAGCTGAATGCATAATATATATGCTATACTTACATTACTAAATTGCTAAGGAAGTATATACCCTTTGGCAAAATAAACCATTTTAAAATCAAATGTTTATTCTGACCATCTTACACTAAGTCCTAACCACTTCCACCCAATATAAGAGAGAAATCACTATCCCCTCCTCTAGCCTCTCTACTAAGCCATTATTCTCAGAATTCACTCTCTCAGGGTGAACTTACATTAATATCTCTCTAGAATAATGCTTTTATTAGAAGTACAGCCTAATCAGGTGCCAGTATGTCTCTTTATTTAATCCTAGAGCTTCCTATCTTTAAGGGAAAGAAAAAGCCTTAACTCAAGACAAGAAGAGGGAAAGAGATGCAAACTGAGGCAGTTATTATTATATAGGGCATCAGGTCCTCTAGCTGAGGTAAAATACTTACAATTTAAGAGACTACTTAAAAGTTCACCAACAGAAACTCATTTCCTTACTCAAGCAAAGGCTGCATGTTGTAACGCATTGTGAAAAATTTCTTTTTGCCACTGAATATCTGTCTGCACCCAATCTACCCCTTTCCAGCAGAAACTTATAGTGATCATGCCCGTCAAGTTACTGCTGTATTTGACAAAAACAGAAATATGCACAAACCTTTCAGCATACAAATGAAAATAACCTAGCAAGTTTTAAGCAACTTGAAAAGATAAACAATCAAACCTAAAACCCCAATGATACCCCTAAACTTAACTTTGACTTTGTGGAGGAAATACCCTTCCGGTATTTTTCTACACTTTAAGCAATTTAAAAAGGTATGTATATATACGCCTTATATGGGCATTTTTCTCGATTCCCAAAGGTTTGTAATCAACCACAATCAATATGCTAACAGAGAAAAGCTGCCACAAGAAATTTTAAAAAAATCCACTGCATTAATCTTCCTGCAACCTGCCAAGAACACCAGTACAGAACACAGTGGATGACAGTGAGTCAAAATAACATGCTACATGCACAGCATGACTTTTTGCAATTCTACCTTTTTGCCTGGATGTGTTTACGCTGTTGTATGTTCAGTAATACACTCCAAAGAAATCTACAATATCCCAAACTACCCCATATTACAACACTAGAACACATTTTCCCTCCATCCCCAAATACAGGGTTCATTTCAGGCTCTGTCTAGATCCAGTCTCCACCACGCGTCTGACTGTCCACTTTACACTAATATCAGTTTAAATTCAAAACCACTCATTTCAGAAACATAAAAGAAGATTAGGTGTTGGTTTCCACCAGCATCTTAGAGGACACAGGGTTTAGATTTTAATCAGAGATCTACAACTTTAAAATTCTAGAGCATGAGAAATAGAGTAGTATGTGTTTGAGGGAGAAGATGCTCAATAGCAAAGCCAACACTACAGGGGGTTTTGAGGACCTCCGGTAAACAAACCCTGGAACCCACCACCTGATCTGAGTTGAAGTAATTAGCACAAAATCAGTGATCAGGTCGACTCAAAACCAAGACAAGCACTACTCACAAGTTAAGAGATGAGGAACTCCTGCACAGATTATTAAAGTGTCTGCAGTTATAGAATAGTTTGTGGAATTTAAACCATTTCATAAGGCCTTCAACACTATTCCATATACATCCATGTCTCTATCATGCTTCAGCTTTGCAGCTTAAAACTTAAAATCCAAGTTCAAGACACTAGAGAGAGAGGTGTGTATTCTGCTGATCAAAGACATTTCCGTCACTCTCTCCAATGCTGGGAATCATGGGGACCAAAACTGACTATGTAAGTCAGCTTTTCTGCAAAACACGGGCTGGCCAAAAACGAGACTGAAATGGTAGAGCCATGCAGCAGCAACATGGTCTGATAAACTGCAGTATGTTTCTGCCACAGAGGAAGATCTCTGATGAGATGTGTCACAGAAGTCTCAAGCACTGTGTTCACTTCCCAATCCTCCAGCAACCATGGCATTCCTACCTTGTTTGAGTAACATAGCACACTTTACATAAAAGCTTTAAATAAAACATAGCAGAGAACACGTTAAGTGGTCCACAAGAATAGTTCTAGTAGTTACATTAAAGTGAAGATTGATAGATTTCTTTGAACTGGTAGGAAAAAAAGGCAGGCCAAAAAGGCAAAAGTGTAAGGTTGAATAAAGTATAACCTGGACTTTGGTTTTCACAGTCTTTTATACTACACACATGGAGACAGACTTGCTGATTAGCAGAAGGACATAAACTAAGAATAAGCAATTAAGATAAAGTTACAATACTCTTATCTACACATTAAGTGTTCTTATAAAACACCAACAGCTATCTCAGAGTAACAAAAAAAACCCCAACGAATTTTTAAAAGTACTTCTACCTAAAGAACATTTTTCTTTTCATCATTAAATGATTTATAGAACATGAAGTACAAAGATAGACAAGGCTGATTGTATTATGCAAAGACACTACTCCAGTCTCCTTATTTTGACCTTGCCCAAGGTTATTCCTCCTTACTTGCAATAAAAGGGCAAGGGTTTCCATCTTTTCTTTCCTTTACCATCTATCTACATATTACAATTAATTCAAATACCCAACTTTACACAGGACTTTGAAACCACTTTCCTCTGGCAATAACTGTCTCCTCCATTGCAAAATGAGGGCCTTAAGCTGAAGTCAACTGCTTCCTTTATGCACCAGGAATGAAGTAGGGATACAACTGCATGACTGAAAAACAGCTCGTAGAATCCCATTCACACTTTCACGTCCAGAAATTTAATGCCCACTGCTTATTTTCTGAAGCGGCAAGTATTGTAAAAACAAGGTTTTAACACAACTCGACTTGAGTAATCTACAGATGTTAATACAAGGAATAACAACATCTTCAATGGCAGTACACAAACAGTACACTAACACGGCTGTGATTTTTCAAGTAAGAAATTGAAAAGGCGTAACAGTAGTGGCCACCAAGATTTGTAAGAGAATATAACAAATCGCCCTATTTCCTGAAATTTAAAAAGTGCAATTGCATTTGTGAAGTCTGGAAAATAAATCAATACAACAGCTTTGAAATGCCCTATAATAGCTGACACATAATCGCTTTTGCTGTAAATGAGACTTTTCCCCATACAAATTTTTCTTCATATGCAAATTTTTCTCTGAATGTTTATATCGATCCTAAAGCTTCAGCTTGCAAAAGCAAGACAGTGTTCTCCTGAAACGTAAATGCAGTTCAAAATTGTTTCCTAACAGTAGAAAATATTATACAGGATGGCCAAAGAAAAGTGAGCTTGCTGTGCAACACCTTAAAGTGAATGCTTCCTGTGAAAATGACTACTTTTACAGAACAGCTATAGTCAGCAATCTTAGGCAGTTCAAATCCTATTATTTGTAAAAATCAGACATTCATACAGCTAATTTTGGAAAAAAAATTTATGCCAAGAGAACTCTTCAACATTTTCAGATTTTTACTTTTTTTCTATTCTCATGACCACGGCTTCCCTAATTAGAATTTTCACGCATCTCCATTGTTTACAAAAGATGCATGAAGTGGCACAAAGAATATGCAAGGTGTTCAATGTTACCACCCAATTGCTCACCCTCACAGCATCGCTCACACCCAAAGGTCACTTGTCTCTTGACCAGTGTCCTTCCACAGAGTCAAAGAAGAGCCATAAACTGCTGTGTGGAAGGACTCAGATGTGCATGACTCCCTTTAAAACAAGGTGATTCGTTCGAAACCAAAATTAGGGTTTAGTTGGTGAACAGCATTTTACCTGACAGTTTTGTTTAATTTACCACTGAGGCTCTCTAAGCACAAAGATTACAGAACTAGTGGTCATCAGGCAAATCAAATTATTGCTATAGAAATCTCACAGATGGAACAAGAACATTTATAAAAATGCAAAAAGGCAATACAGAATATCCATTGCTGTGAATACCAATATATATGGAATATATTATTAAATTGTAAGTAAAACTAGTTCAGGGAAATTATGTACTACACAGGGAAAAGAAGATTATATTCCATTATTACTTTTCCAAGATTTTCAAAATCTAGTTTGCCCAGTATTTCCACAAATAAGACAAGTAGGAACTACAGAAGTTCCTACTCCTTTTAGAAGACTTGCTTTTTAAAGAACAGGCTCTGCCATTACAGAAATCATTCGAAGTATAAAAACTGAAAAGCCTTTAACTTTTTAGCCTCTGCTGAACAGTCTAAAACATCATGGTCTTATAAAGTATTAAGACACTTGCGCAGAGCTTAAAGTCATGGTCTAACTGGCGTTGCAGCTGCACAGGTGAGTCCTGACAGTCCCTGCTTGGCAGGTGTTGACATTTATAACTTGATTTCTAAGCCTCTTGACACAAAAGAAACTGATGAATGTTTCATTCCCCTGTTGCTCTGAAACTGGAAAATACAGTTTCCAAAGAGCATAGACCTTTTGCCTTTGCTTACATCATGGAATCACACACAAAGATTATTTGCCCACACTACCAGTACCCAGCAAAGAAAACTGGACCTTATCTTTCAACCCCATTAGACAACATAAGCAAGCACTCAATAAATTTAAATGAAGACCTACACTGAAAGGAAAAGCTTTTTTGCCTACAATTTTACAAATGTAGCTTCCAAGACCAGACCACAGCACTCATGGACTCCTACAAATGAGAGCAGCACCTCAAGGCCTTTTGAACAAATATTTTAAACCCTGAGGAAAAGGAAAAAAATATAGAAAAAATAAAAAGACTTAATGAGAAAAAAAATACAACTCCTTTCATAAGCCAGAATTTACACTATAAAAAGTACTTTAGTGGAATAACTTTACTAAACTTTTAAGTATGAGAACTGTTAAAAGGCAGATTTTATCACAAATATACTTCTAAAGTGCATTTCTTAAGACTTAGATCAATGAACAAACACTGGTGCCATAGTTAAATGACATATTGACACTTCAGTCCATATAGTCATAAGGAAGAGAAATAGAACATATTAATAGCACATACAAAATACCTGAAGACCCTGTTCCTTGTATCTCAAATATAAGTATGTTAAAAGCTGAGCCAATCAACTCCAGTGTTTTAAGTGATAACTAAGACCTAAATACAAAATTCAGCATATCTCTACAGAAATATATCTTTACATAACTTAATATTCATTAAATATTGCCTGTTGTATTGAAGCAACATACATCCAACACGGTTACATCATTAGCAGGAATTACACCAATCCTTGTTCTTCTCCTACTGTCTTACAAGGTCATTTATTGTGCACTACACTTAGCCCAATAAATTGTAGCTGTGCTGAAATACTTGCTGTGAAAAGCAATTTGAGGCGGGATTTTTTTTTATGGGCTGCCTTCCAGCCCCAAACGCTCTATGATTCCATGACACGCACGTGCTGCCACAACACACATGGCAGCTGTGACATGACCCAGAGCACAAAGTGTGAAATTGTGGCAGTGAGCAACAGGAGCGCCTGGCTAAGGTTTCAGGATAAATCCAAGATCACAAATACACTCCATTTACAGCGGATTGAAGGAGATCCAACAACACAGTTACAGCCATAGAATCAATGCTGGAGAAGAACTTAAGATCATCAAGTCCAAATGTCAACCGAGCACTGCCACTGTAATCCCTGAATCACTAAAACACATCACCGAGCACTAGGTGCAAACGTTTCTAAAACACTTCCAGGGATGGTGATTTCACTACCTCGCTGGGCAACTTACTCCAGTGCCTGACCACCCGAAGAGTGAATTCTCTTTTATCTAGTACCTAATCTGTATTGCCAACGTCTTAGCTTGAGGCCATTTCCCTGCGTTTCACCGCAGGCACGGTACACCAGACCAGCCCGCACCCCACTACAACCTGCTGCCAGGTAGCTACAGAGAGGGAGAAAAATCCTATGCATTTATAAAGAGACATTCTAACCCCGCTAGACAGCACTAAGTGCCCTGGCTCACTCTACTTCCCCGTGGAAATGCAGCAGAGAGGGAAACAACCACTGGGCAGCGGAACCGTGTCGGTGTAAGATCGCGGAAGGCAGCAGAGGCCGCGGCGTTCCCTTCACGAGCCCGATGGTGTCACCCCGCCACCTCTCTGCCCCCGACGCGCACAAACCCCCGAGCTGTCCCCACAGCCGGGGACCGGGGCCTGCAGCAGCTCAGCCCCGAGCCGCGGGAGGCGAGAGGACCCGGCCGCCCCGCTCCTCGCCGTCCCGCTCACCATGGTGCCCGCGCCAGCCGCCTA
>JANPWX010020199.1:4030783-4110423 GCA_024734555.1 Trochalopteron elliotii | reverse complement strand
TTCCCTTCCCTGAACTTCCCTTCCCTTCCCTTCCCTTCCCTTCCCTGAACTTCCCTTCCCTGAACTTCCCTGAACTTCCCTGAACTTCCCTTCCCTGAACTTCCCTGAACTTCCCTGAACTTCCCTTCCCTGAACTTCCCTTCCCTGAACTTCCCTTCCCTTCCCTGAACTTCCCTTCCCTGAACTTCCCTTCCCTGAACTTCCCTTCCCTGAACTTCCCTTCCCAGAACTTCCCAGAACTTCCCTTCCCAGAACTTCCTTTCCTGGAACTTCCCTCCCCTCCTGAAGTAATTATTGATACAAATGGATCTGTAGCCCTGGGAATTTTATCATAATCTCTAGTGGGTGGCTCAATTGCTAAACTCCCTCTGTTAAACTCCCTCCTTCTTTCTTCATCTGTCATACTCAATCATCATTTTGGTATAAGCTTAAAAAATTAATTTTCTGTAAGAAAATGGATACAACCAGAGCAAACAGCTGCCTGGATGTTACACAATACGGGAGAAGTGAAGGTGACATGCTGCCCTTTTGATATGTCTATTCAATATTTACTGTCAACTTCAACTAACATTTATATGATATGAATATTTTAAAACAAACTCATTACTACACCCAAGTACTTACTTGAGTAAATATTCTACAATCAGTTCCACTGTCCCATATTCCTTTAAATACTAGTGATTTGTCTGTGTACAAGGAAAAGCAGAAAATGAGGATATAATGGAAAATGAAAATGTTTTGATAGCTCTGATTCGACACATTGCTTCTTCATAGCAAGAGCTGATCCTCTTTGTTTATCAGCAGAGTATCTTTAGTATTGGTCAGAATTGGCACATTTAAAATTATGATAATTTTACAATTATTATGTGATCATTTTACAGTTTTTATTTGAATTTCAAATAAGGCTTTTTGGTGTACAAGTAGGATAAATTCAAAACAGTAGAGATTATCAGCTGGAACAGTGAGATAGTTCGAAGAATATGTAAGGATTGTGTCTGTACTTTCAAAGTGAACTTGGTAGTCAGTATAAAGATGGAATTATAAATCCTAAAGATTGTAATAGGTACCTAAACTAGCTTTATGTTTTGGCATGTGTTCTTTTCTCTTTTCTTGTACAGGGATGAAATTTTTTTGGCTAGCTGAGAGATAGGATGGCAGCTGACTTCTTAAATTTAGCTTCAAGATTATGTTTCACTCCAGTTCAATAACTTGTGTTGACCAAAACTGTGACTCTTACCATGGAATATGTTACTGTTATCTACCTGTCACTGAGACATTCAACATTAGGCCATCTTCATATATTAATTACTTGTGTGTGTGTGTGTGTGTGTGTGTGTTGTTTTGTTTGTTTGTTTTTTGTGTTTTAGCTATATTGCTATTTATTTGCTTCCCTGTTTGTTTGTTTAGCTCATACTGAATAGACATCCCAACTCCTAAAGCCTGTGATATGTCATGGAGTATGAGAACACAGTGAGGTTTTGCTGTAAACCTCACCTACACAAGGTGGCTCTGAGGGGTAAGGAGTGTACAAACGTGGAGACTTATTAAAATAAGTTGGTTACCATTTTGAGGACAGTCACTGATCATGAGCAGCCTCTTGATATATTTTTGTGAGTTTGCTATGGGCATGAACATCTGCCACCCCTCAGTGTAAAAGGAATACATGGCCTTTACTGTGGGACAAGTCAGAAATCCTTAGCTGATACTATAAAAAGCAGGGAAAACGAAATGTCTGTTTCTGTGCTGGTCGGGAGGGAGACTGGGAGCTGAGTCAATCTGCAAGGAGCCTACCAAGCCCACAAAGAGACTTGTGAAGATGAATGTAAGGTAGCTTTTGATGTTTCTAAGAGAGGAGGAATTTATTTTGTTTGTAATCTGTTTACTAGTCCTGGAAAGCTGTTAGCCAAACAGCTCTCAGGTTAAATTGAGAAAAGTTGCCTCTGTATCTGCTCAAATGGATTTAGAAGGTTGCTGCTGGCAGGAGACTCCCTTGCTGAAAAGACATGCTCATGCACTGTTGTTTCCTCTGACTGGACATGGTTAAAACCTCTATGCCATATTCTTCAAAACTGCAAATTATGGAGCTACTACTCTGTGAACTCACTGTGAATTGCTCAGAAAATGTGGGTCACTCTATTTTTTTAAGTTTCAAAAGTTAATGTGTCATTTTGGTTACATGTACCCATGTTATTCCCCCAACCCCAAATTGCCAAAGACCATCAGTTGCAAATAATGGAAATACTTCTAATAGAAGGAGGGAAAGTTGCATTAGAATAGGACTGGTGAAACATTACTGCTATTTTTACAAGGTTCTGGTTGGTTTATAAGAAGATTATTGAGAAGTCAAGTAACCTTTAATTCAAATCTCATGTCCTCACCTGGGAAGAAACACAGAAAACACCACAAAATTATAGAGCTAGAGATGTGTATCATTACTGGAAGTGAAATAATCACTCATTCTGTTCTCATAATATATAGGAAAATTGAAGTATGTACAGACTTCTGTTCGAGAGGATGTCTTTAGGGGTTCTCTCTTGCCTAACTGCACCTCTTACAAAAAAGAGAGCCAAAAGGTCTCCCTGCACAGGGGAGGAAAAAAAGCCCAAATAAACAAAAAAACAAACCAAACCCACAAAAACCAAACCAACCAGCCAACCAAATAAAACCCTACAAAACCCTAAGGTAAAAGGGATTTTGGAGTGAAACAGAATTTTAAATTTTAAGATTCCTCAGGAGACAGCTGCAGCACCTGGAGGATGCACAGCATGCCCCCTGAGCCTACCAGGGTCCTGCTGATACTTGAGCCGTGACAAGTTAAGCAACCTCCCCAGTCCAGGGCTGGGGGGGACAGCTGCCTCATTCCATTTAGAGGGAACACAATCTGAAAGCTGACCCCAGGTGTATTGATTTGCAGGATTCAGCCCTGTTCTGGATAGGCAGAGCTAGTTTTTCTCCTGCAGTGTGAGCTGCACTGGTGTTTAAAGTCTAGCGCAGCAGGGAAGGGTCGGAGGGTCTTGGGGGAGGAATCAAAACAGAACAGCACAGAGAGCAGATTACTGAAGCGCATTCGGGATCCTTTCACGGCAATAATCTTATTTACGACTCATCAGGATGCTATGGTTCCCCAGAGTCCAGGACCCCCCTTTTGGGTGTTTCTGAAGGATATATGCCTGGGGGTATAAATGTTTTGCCAGACGAACGTTTTCGTTGAAGATGCCCTGTGTCAGCCAAAGTTAAACTGTCTGAGAACCGTGCTGAATTCATACCAGAAAAGAGTGGATATTGTGAGCAAATCGACTGTCACACGATTTGCCAAATTCTGATTTGCTTTTAGGAAAGTATCTGTTAATCCTGTTATGGGAAGGGGAAAAGGTGAGGCGCGAGTGACCTCGGACCAGGTGTCGGGTTGCAGCCACTGTGGAAACACAGGATTTTGAGGTCGGATTTACTTGTCGCACTTTGGTCCTGCCCGCGCCTCCTAAAACCTGTGAACGGAGTAGGCAGAAGGGGTGAGGCGTGGAGGGAAGAGGGAAACGAAAATCTGGTGTTTCCTTTCGCGTACTTTGCAGAGGTGGTTTGGTTTTGCCCTGTGTCCCGACCGAGGGTGATCTCGAAGTCCTGTCTCGGGCCCTGGGCTGCCGTGCTCCCATCCTCTTCCCCTCTGCCTGGAGGAAGGTTTAGTGGCGCAGCTCCTGCGGCCTGAAACTCCGGTTCTGTGGAACCGAATGTTGCCTGTGACAAGTTTTTGGCCTCTCGGCGGTGCTACTCGGGCTGTCGGTCTCCTCTTTCCCATGCCCAAGGGGATTTGCTCTTGCTGGAAAGGCTGTTTTTTTTCTTCTGTTTTGCATTTATAGTACTGTGTGTGTTATATTTATAGGGTATGCTCTCGTATTATATACATTGATACGGATCCCCTGGAGTGCCCTTTGGATTTTTGTAGCCCCTTTCACGGCCTTATTCTTTTCACGGTAGCGTTTTTCTCCAGCTTCTTAATGGACTTTAGCGAAAGGCAGGCAGAACAAACCTTAAAAGCTAGGGAGCAGACAGAGGGAAGATTTCAGTAAGGGGTTTCCTTAGGATTTTCTTGAAAGCCGGGAGGAAGAGGTGAGTGGATGTGGGACACACAAAAACGGCCTCCCTTTGGGATGGAGGGGCGCCTGGATGGGCGTTGCAGACACTGCAACGCCTGGAGGATCGTCCTTGGGAAGAGGCGGGCTGTGCCAGTAATCACTGGCTTTGGATACTTTCTCATAAGTATTCAAATATTATGTTAATTATTGCCACTGCAGACGTTCAGTCAAGTTCATATATATATATATATATATATATATAAATGTTCTAAGCACCCAAAACAATGCTTGTCCTGCATTTAAAAAAAACCCAACAAACCATATATATGGTTTTTTTTTCTCTCAGTTTGTTTGGTCTTTTTTGGCAAAAGGCTGGCTTTGAAACGGGGGGGGGGACGTTAAAGTTGTTTGGTCAGTTAGAGTGATTTGAAGGTGAGCCTGTGTAACATTTTAGCCTGCCCTCAGCAATCAGGCTTTAGACTCATGAGACTTTGATTGTAGGAGTTGCCTTATTTGCATTGATGTGGATGAACCAGCTGCTGGAGCATACAGAACTGCACCTGACACAATCACTGAGTTCAGGATTAGCACAGGGAATCAGGAATTCACTGTGCTACACGGCAATCTCAGCCCTACATTAGAGTCATTCATGCAAAATGACCCAAATTTGCAATGAGCACAATTAGCAATCCAAAGATGCATTTTGATTTAGGGGCTGACATTTGCTTGCATTTTACTTATTAAATATAATGATTATGTGCTCCTTAGTATGCAAGGCTGAGGAAGATAAGCTTTTTACTCCCCTGTGAGCCCTACCAAAGTGTCCTGATTGCAATCCTTGATATTTAGGACAGATAAGAAATGTTGTGCTCTGTAACCTAAAGGGTGGGTTTCTTTCTTTTGTTCGCTATTTACATGAATAAAATAGAAAGAGTTTGAGGTTTTTTCAGATTTTTTTGCTTTTCTCTCTCATTAAGCAATTGCTTTCAGTTTAAGGGACAAAATGTTGCCGTGTTATGTGTCTCTTTCCCACCCACCAAAGTGTTCAAAGCATTCCCATACCTAAATCACGTGCCATTCCTGTCCTTGGAAGAGAGGTGTTCCACCAAAGTTAAACTGCTCGAGTGAGAATCTAGCAAAGTGGTGTTGCTCTTGATCACTCCTGACAGCCAAAGATCTTGGATTCAGAAAAGAAATCAAAATCTGAGCTCTATTTACCTTGCTTTTGTGTATCTAGGTATTGAAATTTCTACCTGTGATGAGGGGAGGGGGGCCCACATGGGACAGGCAGGAAGTGAAAAAAGTGGATTAAGCGATAATTTGGAGCAAAAAACATGCAATTCAAAAGCTAAAGCTCCCATTGGAGAACAGAAAATTTAATGAGCTTTTAATGGAATGCAATGCTGAGAGTAGTAAATTATTTGTTAGTTGACGATGCAATCAGCATGCTGATTAGGGTTGCTTGGTTTTTTACTAAACATTTGACTGAATCAAAACAGTTAGTCCTTGTTGTTCTGCTTGGGGGTCTCTCATGGAGCGGATGGACATTCGAAACAGAGATTGTCAGAAAAGGTGAGTGTGTTCCAGGTAGCATTTAAGTAGGGTGATAAAATTCTTCTGATAAATATTTTAAAGCGTTTTAATTCCACAGTGTTTGCCTAGTGTATTGTGAACTGTGTTTAAAGAAACAGTAGGCCTAGAAAGGCCTTCCGTCAATCCTTGTTTCTTTTTTGGACAGTGGATATTACACTTTATTCAGTAATATTTTTAGCATTACCTTCAAAATTACTTTTGGACAAAAATCTAGACAATAAACAGAAATTGAAGACTTAATATACAAGAAGAAATAAAAATTACATAGAGAAGAAGTTACTGTTCCCAGATATATTAGACACTTAATTAAAGTTTTTGTAAAACCGCATGAACTATTTATGCACTTAAAACTAGATTTTTTAAAAATACCAGATGCTCTTTGATTTTTTTCTTATTATAATTTCTTTAAAGGGACATCACTTTACTGTGAAATGAGATTGCTTTTTACTTTAGTGGACTCAAAGAAAAGTAACAAAACAAAACTCCATTGGTATTAACACCACAATGAGGAGGTTGACTATTGTTCTTTTATGTTCTTTTGTGTATGCTAACTGTAAATATTTAGCCTATTCAATGCTCAGACAAACCTTGGATTGCACAGATCAATTCTCTTATTGACTCGATATGCAGCTGTTTTAAGACAATGATTATCGTTTTGATTGCCTGTCTGTTTTGGATTGTATAGATTAACAAGAGACACAAAAGTGAATTAAAAGAAAAAAAAATCCAGAAGAATTATAGATCAGAAGCTTTGCATTTTATGTTAATGACAAAGTTCCTCTTCTGTAAGTCTCAATTACATAAATCATTGAGTTATTCACTCACGATTATCAGATTCCTTTAAAATCCAATAAATAACTATCTATGTGTTTTATCTATTCCTGTTTATGACCCAAGAGGTTAAAAGCTTTTGACTGGCATTTGACTTCTGACCTCACATAAATGTTATCTTATCAGTTCCTGCTTGTTAACTTGTATTGAGTGCTTGTCCCTGATGGCTTTTAGATAAAAGAGGTTTTATTATATTTCCTATTGAAACTGAGCCATTTGCTTTGTTCTTCATCTGTAGTCTCGGCCCACAGAGTAACCTTGTAACCCACCGATTTTTTCTGAATAGGGTAAAATCCAAACTATTTGCAGTTTTTAGGAAGCCTTAATTTTGTCCACAACATTGTGCTGGATCAAATGTTTTGTAAGATTCTTTGGTCTTTTTTTAGCAAGTTTGTGATCCAATGTTGAATGTTACCTTTATATTGTTTCCATAACTTTTAATAATAGTAGATTTTGACCAAGAATAGATGAGTTAATACACTTACTCAAAGTTGTATTTTCTACCTGAATTTAAGAAGCCTTCCTAAAGATCTTTTTAATATGCTCTATATATTATTCATACTTTATTTTTCTCATCTGCTAAAATGATCTAGTTGTCGGATAAATCTATGCTAATTTTGCCCATCATATTGAAGGGATTTCTTTTATGTTACATACTCATCTGTGCTTTTCTGTCCTGCTCATGCACCCTAACTTGTCGATATTACTGTGATGACTCATGTGCAGATGTTTCTCCAGACAAACCTCTATGATGTTCTGCTGTGTATATATAACCTTAAATATGCTTAACATGTTTTGTCACTCTTTGCAAGGGTGTTAGGAAAATGTGACTGTAGTTCCTCTAGCAGATTTGCTAAGGGACATTTTCCATTAATTTTCTTATAGAAACTGGTCTATAATCATAGACAAAGAATGAAAAGGCAGCCATCTTGTAGGTGTCGTATTGCATGTTTTCTCTGTGGTTCGTTTCAACGGAGTCTTTTTTTTTTTTTTTTTTTTTTTTTTTCTGTTTTATTTGCTTTCACCTTGTTGAACCACGAAGATAGTACTTGTATGCAAAAAAAAGAATTCATCAGTCCATATACTATAGAAAAGTAGTATTCCCCTTTGGCACTTCAGGCAATCACTGTCTAGGGGTTAGAAGGAAATGACATCTAATGATTTTGCATTCTGTGGCTCTTTGTGGAAATGTATTTCATTTGCAAAAAGCAAATATGTAAACAAAATATTATTATTGTGAACAAGATTAATTTGCCTGCAAACTAACCTGTAGGTATGCCATTCAGGAATGCAAAACCAGGAAATCTCCTGGATGCACACTCCCCTAAATTAACTTTATTCTGGCTAGTATTTATTGAAAAAAACTGATTACTCTTTTAAATATTAACATTGTCACTGTGGAAAGCTTAAGGGATTTGATTCTTGTTAATATTGCTTATATTTCAACAATATAAATATTTAATGCAATTCTTATATTTGTACTTAAAATAATGTGTAGTTTAAAGATGTAGGCTCAAAAATAAAATGTCACACCCCCAAAATATCTGCTTATTGTAATTTAGTTGTTTCATAAATGAGTATTATGACATTCCTACCTGGTTAGAGCTTTTTTAAAGGAAAGTTAAAATTTTAAATTCACAACTTGGCCATCAGAAATGTGAAAATAAGCATGTGAAGCTATTTGTCCATGAAATAAATGCTGTCAGTGACACCGTCATTAACATGCAGACTATTCAGTTCAGCATTAGCTGCTCCAGATATAATTGATTAAGCCAGTATTGGCAATTTACTAACAAACTTTTAGTAGTTTGAGCAGAGTTGGTTTTAATTTGAGAACCTGCTGAGAAATAGAAAACTTTTTCCTTCCAAAAGAAAAAAAGAGGAAAAAAGGAAAAGAATGTGCTTGAAATGTAAAATAAAATCACAACACTAATTAGTCTTAGTGTTTTATCAGCTTTTTGTTAAGTGCAAAGCATGCTGAAAGTGCTAAGTATTATCAATAACTCAGAGGACACAGATAATTCATGACTGTAGTGTTTAATAATAATAACCCCCATTTGTGGAAAAGAAGAAAGAAAGAAGAAAGAAAAAAGAAAAGAAAAGAAAAGAAAAGAAAAGAAAAGAAAAGAAAAGAAAAGAAAAGAAAAGAAAAGAAAAGAAAAGAAAAGAAAAGAAAAGAAAAGAGAGAAAACCTCCAGACTTTTCCTTCTCTTCTTCCAAACAGTATAAATCAAACTTTTGTTTCTCCTATTTTTGGAGAATTTTTATAAAAGCTTATTGAGAATAAATGGTGAGATCAATTTTCAAAAGGGAAAATATATGCTTATTAGGAAGAAAACAATTACCCCCTCTTCCCCCCCATGCCCCACCAAAATAAAGCACTGTCCAGTTGGAATCAGTACAAGGAGCCATCAAAAGGCATCCTCCTTCTGGATTGCATGGATCAGAGGGCCCCAAACCTGCCCGTTGCATCTACAACTCCTCCTTCAGCTGAACTTAACCCCCAAAAAACCTCCCTGTTCATTCATCTTCCTCATCTGTGGATGGTGGGTACCTGAAGAACGCAGACCCCTCCTTGCCTTCCCTGATATGGGAGTGGGCATGAGACACAAGGATTTTTATTTCCAGTGCAAGCAAACTAAACCCGTGTAATTTTCTTATTATAATTATGATCACTATTGCTGCAGTGAAGAGTGGTCTCCCCTCATCCTGAATGGCCATGGAGCCTCTGCTACACTTTGTGCACCTGCCAGAACCCCACTGGGCCTCTCACTAGGGTGGCTTCCCTCTCCTCCTCGGATAAGAGCAGATCACATCCTCTAATAGATTGATTTCCTCGTGTTTAAAGATAATTAATTAGTCAGGAGAACTTATTGTTCTCCTCTCCATGGTGTTAGCGCTAACATCCTGCAGCATGGTCTGTTTCTCTTTGAACCCAAATCTTAGACCCTCACCAGAACTCACCCACTCTTTGGGTGCAGCCACCTCCTTGCCTTCCCTGATGCCCTGAATCACAGGGGACAGGTAGCTTTGGAACAGTAAACCTTGTTCTGGGTTTTTTTCAGAATGAAGCAGGGGATGAGGTTTTGGCTCTTGCAGCTCCCAGTCTATAACCATTGTTAATGCCTCCTGCTCATCTTGGGTCCCAGCTTGCTGTATTTGGGAACATCTCTCCCACCCACCCCTAACAGCTCTGGCACAGGGAAAGACAAATTTGGAGAAATTCTGATATTTCCTTTCATAGTGAAAAAACAAGAGGTATTTGGGCAATTACAGCAGGGCAACTTCCTCAGAAAGATCATTTGAAGTACAAAGGCATTCATCTAGGGCTCACGATGCTGAGGGAAAGGGACCCTGCTATAAATTAACAGCCTGTTGTGGTATTTGGAGAACAAGAGTGACAACTTATTGGAAGTTCACAAGGAATCATTTATATTTCACACTCCAGTAGGCAGCTGATTTGAGATTGTCTGTTAGCATAACAAAAGCTCTGAGCCTGTGAACTTCAGAAACCTTTCGACCTCTTAGCTGCTGGCATGAATAGCCCCCAGCCCTGACTATAGAGATCTCCCAAAGCTCCCCTGTTCGTGGCTAAATTGTTAATCAGGGTAATTTAATATAGTTTTCAATATGCCCCATCTCTTATTGAGTATGGTATTCACGGATCTTGCCCCCTCCAGAAAGAAAAGTTCTTCTTTATTCAAGTGTGAGAGGGGCAGCTGCACAGCCCCTGAGCCCCCCCAACCTTCTCATCCTCCAGCACAGGGGATGAAGGGAGGGAGGCAAACCAGGAAGCGCACACTCATCCCCCCTTCGCTCTCCAGAGCCCTCAAACCCGGCACCCTCCTGCCCTTGCAATCCCTCCTCCAGCAGGTCTGGTGACTCCAATATTAAATCTAGATTTAGATTGTTTAAGGTATTTGTTTTCATATTTGTGTTTTTTCTTCCATCCCTCCTTTTCATTGGTGGGCAGTAATCTGGGTACGAGCTGCAGCTCAGCCAGCTTCTCCAGGGCACTTCTGGATGGAGATAAAGGGATTTATTTCCCATCCTGTTACTTGGTGTTTCCTCTTCTTTCCCTCACTTCCCCTGCAGAAAGTTGCTGGGAGCAAAGTTTCTATAGAGGAAATTTGGGGAGTAAGACACACCAGAGTTTTGTGGGGAAGGAGTGGGGTTTTTGTTTGTTTGCAGCATAGTATTTGAATATTTGAGTTCTTGGCATGCTTAAAGCTTCTGGCAACAGTTTGCTAGAATTGGTAAATGATGGGGAAGAAATCTGTGCTGTTGGCAATGTGAGGTGCGTGGTCAAGAATACAGTCCACTGTACGGTGTGGGGCAGTGTGGCTTTTCCCATGGTCTCTGCCTGAAGTGTGTGTGTGGATTCTCAGTATGTCATGTAAATAGCTACTGAAGCATATGGAGAGCAACACTTTCTAAAATAAAACTAATCAGGGCAATGTTTCTTTAAAATGTCTAAAATCACGCCTGAGTTCTGTTATATGTAAAGGTCTTGGAATAATTTGGTCTTGAAACAAAATAACAAAACTGAATGGAGAACAACATGTAATTGTGTGGACAGAGAAATCAGAAACACATTTTCTGTATATTATTTTTCCTGAAGCAGGGGATTTATGTCTTTCCATTTTATTTGTTTGTTTTGACTTCAACCATTGTATTTGTGGACATCAGTCACACAGTTCTTAATCCCATTTTTTTCCTTTTTGAATCTCCATATTTCTCCTTGATTTCCTTGATAAAGTTTTCGTAGATTTCAGAATTTTCTCAGCATTTTCTGAAATATGTAGAACAAGTCTTAATCAAGATAAGTTTGTAGTTCTAATATTTGTCAAATGTCTTTTGAACAATGAAAAAAATCCAAATATATAAGATAGTCGCTTCACAGAAATTAAAAATATAGCAACCAATTTCATTTAAGAAGCAAAAAAATACAGGTTTTTTTTTTTACTTACTTTCTGTTCATTAGGGTTTTTTAATAAGATTTTCACTTCATTACAACCTGTGATTCATACCTATCATTTCACACTGAAATCTCTAAATTTCTGTTCAATTTTTTTATAATATTAGTGATTATACAGGAGAAGATGCCTTTGCTTTGTGCCGATACAGAAGTATAATTTTGTATTTTTCAAAAAAATACTTTTAGATTCTTAATTAAAATAATTATATTTGGACTGAAAGTCAATTCCATTCTGATTTAAAATTGTATAGGATTTTTTTTTTGTTTGTTTGGTTGGGTGTTTTTGGTTTTGATTTGTTTTTTTCTTCCAGCAAATAACAGGTTTTCTGCATATTGGGAGATATTTACTTAGCTGCTTATTTCTGAGCTGCTTCCACTTAATGATTCAGTTTGGGCCTATAGGCCTATTATATCAGAAAAAAACCATATATATTTGGGACAATGTTTGACATGGGAAATGAATGCAGACACCAGAACAATTATATTACAATCCCACTGGGAGCACTAGCACCAAATTTAGCCAGACTGATGGGGCACTGTCAAGACGGCCCTTTGTGTATCAGCTGTTTTTTCCCCTACTTTACCGTCCAGCTTGAATGTATAGCTGGAACCTGCATATGGAGCCCAAATGTAACCATTCCTATGGCCATATTTGCTGTAAAAAATGAACAAAATCCACAAAGTTGGATGCATCTAGCAACCATATCCTGGTAGGAACACAAAAGCAAGCAAACCTTGTTTTTCATACATAGGCACAGATATGCTTGCACATAAATATGTAGTTAAAAATGTAATTCAGTAGAATTATCACTTGAGACCACATGTGGATGCATAGAAAATCCTGGCTGTGGCTCAGCTTTCTGCTGAGGATGTTTTGGGGGGGCACTGTAGACATATAGATCAGTGTTTTAACATGCACCATCTATTCCCAAAAGAAGATAGAAAATAAATAAAATAAACAGGTATTGTGAGGAGGCGATTAGGAGCCACCCTACATGTAAATCACAGCCTTTCATTTCTGAAAATGGCAAAGGATAAAAAGAAAGAGTATTTATTAAATGCTTACACTGTGCAGACTACTCACCTTTTCACTTGCTGAAGCTCATACTGGAGCTGGTATTAAGCCTTTACTAAAGATGTATAGTACCATTTTGTGGTTTTTTAAGGAAGAAACATCAGAAACCTGTGAGAGAAATTGCTGCAGAACTTATCTTTATCAATTAATATGCATCTTGCTGCTATGTCACAAGGGAATTTTTTTTTTTTGCCATGAGCCAAGGAAGGAATGAAGGAAGGGTCTTAAGTTGCAATGCAAGATGTAAGCAAAAGTATGTATTCTATTACCATCTGTTAAAACCAGGTGGGGCAGTGTTCTTTATCTCTTCCATTCCTCATAACTCCGGGTGGGGGAATCTCCTGTGAATGGGCCAGCTCTTAAAACCTGTAGTTTTAATAGCTGGTAGTGTCTTTAAAGAAAGTAAAGGTGTAGTGTTCTTTAAAGAAAGAGAGATGTGGGGTGGAGAGACAGGGAGGTAGTGACAGGGGTTAGGTAGAAACATATCACCCTTCTGAGGGTCCCAACAATGTCTTGTTGTTCCACTCCATCTGTTCTTCTTGGTGGTGAGAGTACCCCACCGCCCTGTGCCACCAAAAAGTATAGAATCCAATGGATTAATATAGGTTTTGGGCCAGGTGGGAATGCCCACGTGCCTCACCTGGGGAGGGCAAGCCTGACACTGTCCCTTGCAGCACTGTGGATCTGTTGCATCATTTGCAGTGCTCTGGTGCAGGGTCTGGAGACCCCTTTGGGGGGGCTTTGATGGGCCATGACATCCCCTCTGGTGTCCTGTAGATGAGACTCTCCCCAGGTGAATGGACCCCACAGCTGAGCTGGTCTGCATAGCAGAGGATGGGTGTCCACTGCCTCAGACCAGAGGCTTTTTCACAATGCACACAAAACCTCTCCTCTCTCCACCCTTTGGTGTGAGGGTCTGTGCAAGCCTGGCAGCTGCTAGCCCTGGGGCAGTGGTTTCCACCCCGAAAGTGCTAAGCCTGGTCCCTCTGAAAGTATTCTACCCTAGCCCAGACCTGAGTCATTTCATCTTATCTCCATCAACTACCAGTCCAGGGTCTTATTCAGGGTGTGGTGGTCTTCTCTGCAGCTTTGATACAGTTTTGCTATAACAGGCAAAAGTCTTTCATGAAGATTCAGTCTCGAGCACTGGGTACAGGTTAAACTCAACTGGCTTGCAAGAAAAATTATTTGTGGCTTGATGACACTGCCACAGTCACAGCTTGAGGTACAGTTTAGGTGTATAGGGCTGCAATATCAAGAAAACTCATGTGCAGGGTTGCCCTGTGAGTTGCTATATTTTATATGTGAAGGACAATTGAGAGTGCCATGCACACAGACACATACACAAGCACACACACTCTCTCTCTCTCTCACACACAAATAATTCTGTAAAATTTGTTCACTGAATCATGGAACATTTTACAGTAAGAGGCACCTCTGGAGGCCACATCATCCAGCCCTGCTTTTCAAGTGGCTCAGTTAGGCTGTGTGGGGCCACATTCATCTGAACTCTGAAGAGCTTCCAGAGTAAAAATGCTGCAGCTGATCTGGAAAACCTCCTGCCACAATGGTAATAAATAAATTACTAAAATAATTAATGCATAAATTAAAAAAATTAAAATAAAATAAAATAAAATAAAATAAAATAAAATAAAATAAAATATCCCCTTGCCTAACCTGGTGGCTTCCTGTCCCATGCATCCTGGTACACCTGCTGCAAGCATCACGTCTGTTTACAGGTGAGGGTGCCTATCACTATGCAATCCAGTGTCCAACTATGACTGTAATTAGGAAACAATAACACAGACTCAACTCAGATACTGTAGCAGTGAGTATAATACAGGATGCTCAAAAATCCTATGCTAGCAAGGATTGTTTTAATAAACTGCTCAGAAGCCTTCCTGAGCATCAATCTGAGTTGAGGAGTGTGTAGACTGACCATATGGAGATACTTCAATGTGACAAGGTTGAAGCTATGACAGTAGGCAGGATGCACAGCCATCCTTTTCCCCGTTGCCCAGCAGCAATTGCTTTTCTTTTTTTTGTCTCTTCCTTTCCTCTTTCTCATTCCTAAAACATTCCTTTCACACCAGCACTGGTAATAGAGTTTTTATCATACCAGACCCCTAGTATATTGCAATCTGTTTTTCAAATCACTCTGTTTGTTCAAGTTAGAATAAAATTATTTAAATCAGTTTCTTGTAATCTTCCGTTATTTATAGATAAAATTATTTACATATGAGCTATCTGCTGTGTATTATTGAAGGTTTTTATTTGGGGATTACACCAATCATTTAAGTCTATTTTCTTGTTTTCCACATCATTTTTAGATCTCTTAAAGGAAGTAACTTGCTCTATCTCTTTTTTTCCCTTTAAGATAAAATGTCCACTTTTTTCCACATTTATTTAAGAGAGTGTTGTAGTTTATCAGCCTGATTGTTTGAAACTAGAATTTAATTTATGTTGGAGATCATATGGCAAAACTCCCTTTTTCCCTCTGTGCTGAAAAAAATTTGTACATTTATCTATAAATCCTACACTGAACACTGATTCTGTGGTCATGACTCTGATCCTTATCACACTGACATTAAACTGGCTTATTTCTGTTAAAGCCAGTAGAGTTGCATAATAGTAAACATGGTGTTAGTGAATTAAAATTAGCTGTGGGCATTTACAGCAGGGTGAAATCCAAAATAACCCCTTGTGGCCCATTGTGTTTACTCCCAGTGCAGAATTAAACTCAGGTTGTTTCTTTTATGTGAATAGTTGGCATGGCTAATACAACAGAAGAGTATGAACAAATATCATGTCATTTGACACGAGTTACAGATGAATTGAAGGTCATTATTTTTACCAATTTTTCACAGTCTTTTTCCAGAAGAAGGAAAAGAAATACTTTCTTAGTTTGGTTGGCTCACACTTTATCTGAAAAATTTTTAATATATGTATAATGGCCAGTTCTCTGGCCTAGTAACTGGAGAACATTCTGTTTTAAGTAGACAGCAAGGATTTCCCTAGGCTACTCTGCTTTACAAAAACATTGGCCACTGCACCACCTGCAGAGTGCATTCACCTGCTTGTAGACTTTCAGCTGTATGAAGAGATATTTTCCCTTTGTGACTGATTGTGTTTAATTTTGGCTGACTTTGTATATAGAATTAATATACTAAGATTAGTAATGGATATTTAAGTATGCATGCATCTGAAATAAAAAAGAAAATTGAATTACAGTGAATTTGTCACAAAGAATTTCAATTTTCACTTTCCTAATTACAATGAATGTGATTGATAGTGCTGTTTGAACTGTATAGAGTCCGAATATGCATTTTACAACCAAAAAAATTGTTAAAAGTGGCTGTTAGGTTGGTTTTGTTGTTGTTGTTGTTGTTGTTGTTGGTTTTTTGTTTTGGTTTGTTTTTTTGTGGGTTTTTTTTGAAATTTTTTTTTGCCATTGTCTTGGAAACCATTTAATAAAAAAGATATTTTCTTTTTTATGCATTCTGCTCTGTTGAATTTAATCCACTATAACAAGAGGCTACAAATGGCCAATTTTCATACCCTTTTAAAAAAGGACAACTAAAAAGAAGGGGAAAAAAAAGAGACTACCAGAAAATAGATAATAAACCTGAATAGGGAGAGAGGTGAACACTTTATGATATTTCTACATAAGACAGTGGCAGTGGGGCTCTGAAAGATGAACATGGCTGGAAAGGAGCTGGGATGAATTCACTTCTTGCAGCTGTCTTGGTTGATACCTTCTGGTAAAACTTCCTTGGCTCCTGATGAGAAGAAGCTTTTACCCTTTTTTATTATTTTATTTCCTAAGAAACTATGTCTCCTATTTTTATTTTGTCTACACCTCAAGGAAAAGATAGATCCTCAGAGCTTTTCTTTTCCTCCTTCCTTCCTTCCTTCCTTCCCTTTCATCATTATTCAACCATTTGAGTTACTAATTTATTAGATTGCTTTTTTGTAGTGTAGAATTAAAAATAATGAAATGTTCTAAAGAATCCTTCAGTTCTACTCCCCAAATACAGCAGCAGAAGGTGTGTGGTTAATGTGAAGGATGATGGAAAATGGAATGTATTTCCTGCCTAGCAGGAAGATTTATAGATTGGGTAAAATACCAAGTGACAAACCAATTGTGCAATTGAGATAATAGGAATAAAGCATTCTGTGAAGTTTGTGAGCTGTTTCTACAAATGCTGTGCAAATATGTTGTGTTTAATTCACTGTTAACCCTCCAAATTGTGTTTACATACATCTCCAAAATATATTCTCTGCTTCCTTGTTTGAACTGATTGAACCAGCTTTTTTCATTTATATAAATATACCTCCTCTGTTGTCAGAGAACATGGAAAAAACATTTTCTCATGTCAACTACCACTTGGCAAGGGAAAGGAGTCCCACCAGTGAAATAAAAAGCTGCAAGCACCAACAAGGTTTGAAATTAATTAATTAATTTCTTGGTTTTGAATACTTGGCTTTTTTAAAGGGCCATTTTAACTGATGGACAGTATGAGCACTTCAGAATTAACAGCTAGTCCTCATACTTTTCCCTCTTCTCTTATGAGAGAAGTATCTCTTATGAGATACTATAGGTTAATATAAAACCAAAATGGATACATGAAATTGTCCATCATGTACTCATAGTAACAAGTATATGCATGATTTTTGAAGTGCACCAATAACAAAAATAGTCCAATATTTCATCCACAAGAACATTTGACTGATGCTCTTGTGGGAGTTAGTTGCTATCTCTAGCTGGATTAAAGGCATTCAAGCACCCTTGCTTTAAGGGAAGGGAGTTGGGTTTTTTATGCAAGAACTCCACTGGAATCTGCAGCTTAATTGCCAGGATCAGAGCCCAAACAACACCTGTTATGCAACTGACAATCATTAAAGATTAAAACATTTAATCATATCAGAAAAAGAACTCCATAGATAGCTTTTACATTTGCAACCCATCAGATGTCAGCAAAGACATCTAGGGATGGGGTGGGGATCACTTTGCCAAACATAGGCATTATTCTTGGCAATAATTCTCCTTATGCAAAGGCAGGCATCTAAAATAGGCCACATGGCTCACACTCTGAAAGTGCCTATTAGGGATGAGGGCAGCCTAGGGTGACTGGCTCCTCGCTTGCTGCAGATGTCTGGCACTGCCAAAGAGCCTCTCTGGGGTGGCTGGCTGTACCTGACTACCTAGCATGGCTGTAAAGAATTCCAAAGTGGGATTCATCTCCCTGTGCTCCAGGTTATATCCAGAAGGGAGACCATCACAGTCCATCATGGACTTTTGAGCTTTTCAGACTGCAATTTACCATCATCAAAATTGTCTCTTCTGCCACTATGCCTGGGCAATCTGGAAAGACATGACTCAAATGCTTCCTTACAGCCACATAAACCATTTTCATTATATTATGGAAGTGCATATTACTAGTCCAGTCCAATTAAGAAATTATCTTTCTATGATTGTTTCATTTTTTCCTTTTTCCTTGAATGACTGCATTATGTGTGATTACAATAACACACCTGGTCATAAAATGGGCACACAAGACTCTGCTGTGAAGTATCAAGGGTGTGGGCATTTGTTCAAAGTGACTGGCTTGCATCCATCTGACAGGGATAATTAGCCCTTGCTAATAGGGCACAGCTGTTTTACGTGTTCACAATTCCTTCGGCCACTATCCACAAAGGAGTGGGAGAGACAGCATATACAGCTAAAGCATTTCCCATTTGTTTGATGCCAGCAATTAAAAAAAAGCCTCAAATGATGCTTTTCAAGATAAATCTTACAAATAAGCATGAATATTAAAAAAAAAAAGATTGAAATTGAAGAATTGAAGATACATACACAGCTGTGTGAAATGAGTATATTTATTTCCTGCCATTTTTTATGTTATGTTTTTGCAAAGGCCATGGAGCATGACTCCAACTGCATAAACATTTGCAGCATCACTCAGGCAATAATTTCCAAAAATGAACAAAGTTGTAATTCTGCTGGTTTTGTGAAAATCAGATTTTCACTTTGTTTCATGCTTTTATTTTCAGAAATGACCATGAACACACTAGACAAAATCCTGTTCTTCCCTAAGGAGAGGAATTCATTAAGGGTAATCCCACTCTGTTGGACACAGTTTAAATGTTTAGATAAAGAAGAAATATTTTGTTGATTTCTATGTAGCACTATAAATTACTGTAACCACAGAATCCCCTTCCATAGGTGAGATACTTTAAATAATGTGTCTCTTCAAAGTTCATTGTTGACTGAGGTAATGGCCTCCTTCTTTTTGTTTTGTATCTGCAGTATTTATAAAATGAGATGGATCGACAGCTCCGGAATTGAAGCTTTCTGGATAAGTAAAACAAAGAGTCATATTGTTGACATGTAGGACTGGCTTTTCTTCACAGCAGAGTAACATTCGCTTTCCAACCATTTGGAAAGGATATCTTGGGTGTTTGCTTTATTCAATCATGTGAAAGAGTGTAAAATTAATTAGATAAAAGATCATGTGGCTTTGGACATCATCAAAATTGAGTGTTGAGAGGGGTGTGTTTCTTTAACTGTACATTTTATTAATTTCTTCATTTAATGTGGTTTTGAATATATTTATGAGTATTAGCACTGTCATTTGTTTAAAATAAGAATATTCAAATACTTTGTCAATGAAATGTCTCTCAATGAAGAAAAATATTTGATAATATTTCAACAGCTCTACGTTTTTCCTGCTTCCTCCACAAAGCCTAAAATTCTAAAGATGCTGAACAGCAATGGGTACAATTTAACACCTCCAGTCATTTGTGCTGGTTAGTGTTTATGCCTATTAAAACCAAAGGTGATGTTCTTTCCTGCAAACCTCTTAGATCTCTTGCCAAAATATGGATGCGGCAACAATTGCATGCAAAGAAAAGCTGGAATTGCATGCAACTTTGCCTATTAAAGGAGATTGGAAATCTATCTCTGCCTGGATTTCTCTCTAGTTTTTGCCAGAGCGGTATTGTCCTGTGTTGTCATTTTTTTCATCCAGTTATTTGCATACTTAAGTGGTCTTCCAGAGCAGACTAACAGCAAATAGCTGTCAAAAAAAGATTTGCTGGTTCTAATTATAACTATCTTGAAGTGAGACATACAATTTAAGCAAGCTGTTAAGTGTAGCACTTCAGTGATAAATGATCCCACCTCCTTGAACTCCTCTAGAGTTGTCTCTCTGTGTAATGCCTGACTCTTAAACAATCCAAATTAGTACAGATTTATCTCAGTGTAAGAGTTGCTACACTCCATAAACCATGTCTACAAATGTGCACATGGAGGGACATTACTCAGACTCTGAAATTAAGAAAAAAGGTGCATATCTTCTTTATTTCCAATTATAAAAGATTGAATTTATATAGCATAACAACATATGTAAATGTACACACATTTTGCTGGCATGAACGCACTTGTGTGTAAATTTATCATTTAGTAATACCTACATATATACACACAGATATGTGTGGAGAGACATAATGCAAAACATAGCAGGTAACTCTCTTCCTTAAAATGGTAACTGTAGGACCCCAACCTCTGTCTGTAAAGCATTACTCGAATTTTCTTCATTTTCCCTTCCAAAGTATGTAGTGTCTAGCTAACTGGCTTTTATTTACTTGAAGATATTTATGTCACCAGTAAGCTGTCTACTCAGCTGGAGTGAATAATAGAAAGGAAAATGTTAATGCAGTGAATACATGATTTGCATCAATGAAGAAAAGACATTCTGTTTTGGGGTTTGTTTGCTTATTTCTGGTGAGGTTTTAGACCCAATTATAAGACAATATAATACTTTTTCATGTATTTGTTTGTTTGTTTGTTTGTTTGTTTGTTTGTTTATTTCTATTTTGTTTCTGTGAGGAGCCAATTCAGTTTTGTTATGACTCGACACTGTCAGAGGCCTGAGGGAGAAGGGTCACACATCTGCCATGTCCAGGAGGTAACTAGGACAAGTTGGAGGAAAGCCTTTTCTCTGGGGAGACTCTACCTGGCAACACATCATGTCTGACACAGGACAGGCAGGCAGCACCAGATCACCAGGGACACTGAACCCTCCAGACCAATCAAGGACCAGAAAAAGAAAACTGATAATTTAGTAAGAATACATTGAATAGGGTCATGGACAACAGGAGGCTGGAGATTATTTCTCATAGTTTGTGCTTTGCTATGGTACTTCATAATGAGGATTATTGTGTAAGTTAAAAACCCCTTTTAATTATGAAGTAAATTCAATTATGAAGAAAATTCATTGGAGATACACTAGTATATGCAACAGCTACTTGTTCAGGATGTTCCTCAGCCACAAGATGCTGATAAAAAGTTAAAATACACTTGCCCAATTCTTATGCTATTTCCTAAGTATCTGCTATTGACCTTGGCCGAAGATAGAATAGGCCAGGTGGACCTTGGATATGACTCACTAGAATCTGTTGTCATGTCCTTAAGGCACAGAGTAAATTCAGATGCCACCAGGGACATAAACAGTGTCTGGAAATCATTCTATAAGGACAGTAGTAATGAGGCAGATAACAAGGGGAAGGGTTGTTTTACTGCTCAGGGGATTAAAGGATATACTAACAACACTCGAGCAGAAGAGTTTGTTTTTCAGTCATTACTTGACTTAAATTAGTTATTGTGGTTATTCCAGCTACTGGAATAGGAAAAGAGCAAGTTAGGGAAGATTAGGTTAATTTACCCATCCTATGAAAACAGGCTGAGAAGGTTGTGGTTGTTCAGCCTGGAAAAGGCTTTGAGGAGACCTTAGAACTGCTTCTAATACCTAAAGGGGCTACAAGAGGGATGGAGAGGGAGTTTTGACCAGGGTGTAGAGTGATAGGACAAGGAGGAAGGGCATCAAACTGACTTAGATTAGATATTGGGAAGAAATTATTTACTGTAAGGGTGGTAAGGCACTGGAACAGTTTGCTCAGAGAAGCTGTCCCATCCATGGTAGAGTTCAATGTCAGTCTGGACAGGGATTTGTCCAATCTGGTCTAGTGGAAGGTATCCTTGCCCAGGGAAGGGGGTTTGGCACTAGAGGATGGTTAAGGTCCCTTCCCGCCCAAAGGATTCTATGACTCTGCTTGTTTTTAAAGTCACCAAGGTTGATGAATTTCACCTTTAAGGTACTAGGCAATTGGCTGAAACAATTCATCTGTGAGAAGCTAAGGAGGACAGACATTGGTGACTTCTGTCCAGTTCAAAAATCAACATTTGCCATTTCTCTAACAAAACCTTCAAAGCAGAGTAGATGCCGTGGTCTTATGGCAGGATCCAGCAGGAGATGAAACTGATTTTCAAGAGAGGTCTTAAGTTTTCATACCAAAACAGAAATGTGGGGGCAGGGAAAATGGAAATGACAGAAGCTGCTTTTTTTGATTTAAAGATTTTTAAAGTTTATTCATGTTCCACTTTCTTCCTTCTAATGAATTTGCCTCCCTCCATTACTCATCCTGATGAACCTCTGTGTTGAATTAAGGGTACAGCATCCATGCAGCATTGTGAGAGGTGTAGGAAAAACAGCTTTTTTATCAGCATGGTAGCAAATGTAGCAAACTCTCAAGAAACAGAGACTTGCATAAATTGGAGATGGTTATAATTGTGATCAATAATAATAATGAATTAGCATCTGTTTTTTATTGAGGATCTCTGGTATCTTTTGAGACTGACAAAGAGGTTGACACAAAACCAAACTCATTCCAGCAGTACAGTCAGTTCCAATGTCTTCCAACTTTTTTCTCTTTCAATAATAATATTGCCCAAGATTGAATTCTACATGTTGCATGCAGAGGTTTAGGAGCTGAGATAAATATTGAACAATGGTAAGTCCATGCACTGACATGCAAAGCCACTTATGACAGCTTCCTTCTTTTAAATAAAATCAACATTGAAAGTTGAAATATTGGAATATTGACAGTTTATAAGTAAACTCTTCTACGTTACTGTCAGAAGGCAAAAGTGTAAGGAACCAAGTGATGGGAGACGTGATTAAATTGCAGCTTTGTGCTGTTTAAACACGACATGGTCATCAGTCTTAACACTCACTACAATTGTTTTAATATGGAAAAGCAGATTCAAGTCTTATTTACGTTTAGGTTGTAGGAAGCATCATTTTTCTCAGCATTTTACTATGCAAATTGCGCAAGAACATTTCTATGATATTAGGTAATTCAGTGTCAGATTTATTTGTAATTCCAAGTGGAACAGTGACGTTTGATCTGAATGCAACTGTGAAAATCAGCGCTAAATCTGTGTTGGTTTATATTTTCCTACATGATCTATGCAACCAAACAATTCTGCAAATGTACTCTTCAAAGAGCACATCCAGAATGCCACATCATTAAACACCTTCTTAATGCTTGTTATATTTCCTACTTCAAACTGCTGCATTTAGTTGTAAAATGACCTCATGTAGGAGTGGAATTTTAGTAACTCTTCAACCCAATGGCATGGAGATGAAAATAACAGTGAAAAGGGAAACATAAAAATGTATGGCTTTGGGCTAGCTCATATGGTAGAATGTAATTGAACAGAGGTAAGCAATCTGGCTATGTGATTGCACATTGTTTGCTATTGCTGACATAGCTTTCACCCTCCTAGGATGTTGTAGATCCAGCATCTCTCAAATACACACTTCTCTTTTTGCTGTTAAGTAAAGTGGGACTAATTTTGTCCTCAAGTATGTATGTGATACACTCAATGTCCAAATTTCACGTTTTTTGCCTTTTTGCTTTCTATTGTGCTATATTCATTACAAATCTGAAGCCAGATTTACATATTCTGTTAACTATTCACAAGCAAGCAGGGTTCAATGAGTTCCCATGTACGATGCTCTTAAGAGATTACATGTTACAGTCCCAGTCCAGTCCTTGATGTTGTCTCTTCTAAAGTGGAAGCCAGACTCATCAGCCCTTCAGCCAGCATAGGTGATTCCTTGTACAATGCTGTGTGGCATCACTGCAAGTGTTTAGAGGTCAGGGAAAAGACTCAGAGTTAATGGAGAGAAGGATGGTTGTCGATGGGCAGATTTTACACTCTTCTGGGTGTTACCTGGAATGTGTTCGATATCAACACTCCCTTGCATGGAAATGTAGCTGGACCTGCAGCTAAATGCACCAACTGCTAACTCCATTCTTAATTTAGGAAAAGAAGCAAAGCTGTCAGGATTGGTATCCACAAAAAGTCTAAGCTGCTTCACTATGCTCTGAGCAGTTCAGCTCAGCCCTGGTTGTGAAGAAGCAATGCCAGAGACACCTTGTATTTCACCATTGCCACCAGGCAGATTTAAGCACTCTGCCCAGAACAGCTGTGATACACTGAAGTAAATTCAGAGCTCTAAAAGCTGTGATGAACATAATATGACCATATATCATGCAGCTCTAAATGTTTAAAAAAACTTTATTGAAAATGAAGAAGTGCTGTGCTCTTTTAATTTTTGTACCACTATACAGACTGCTGCACAGACTCTTAGACTTTAGCCATCACCATAATACCATAAAAGAGACCAAGAAGAGGTGCCTAAAAGTTTAGAAATGGCAATTTAAAATAATTTAAATATTTAAACCAGAAATCCAATCAAAGAGATGTATTTAAGCAACATGAACTGTTTATTTCATTAGAAAATTTGGAAAAACATACACATTAATTACATCAAAAGTTAAGTTGTATTAGTCTAAAAAGTGTTCTGAGTAGAGACATGAAAAATGATTAGGAGCTGTGTTACACACACACAAGATTAATCTCAAAACTCCATTTTATAATAATTTCAAGCAATATCAACAAAGACTTTTTCTGCAAAGGATCTATAGGATTTCTAAAAGACTAAACTCTGTAAGATGAATGGGAAATAGCAATAAAACTACAAGAGTTGAAACTGGTTTAAGGTTCTTTTCACTGGATTTTACTTTTTCTTTAATACACTGCTGAGCATATGGAACAGTGAGAAAGCAAAAAATTTTGAAAAACAGTAGTTTAATAGGGAAGATAAAGACAAATCATTCTCTAAGAAACCTTGAAAGAATGAAACATACATAACCACATTTCATGGAAACAAGCTGGGTTTTAAGTTTAAAATATAATTTTTAAATACTACAAAACAGAAAAAATCATACCTTAGGTACTAATCATAGCTTTTCCCTGTTGATTTCCATTGCAAGATTATGACTGATTGTAAACAGCTTATTTCTGAAGTATGTATGTTTAAATGAAAAAATATCATTAACTTACTTGTCTGTTAGGGTCTGTGCTGGTGAAAGCAAGCAAGAAAGTAAGTAGAAAACTAATAGAAGAACAGCATTTCCAGTGTATGTTGCAATAGGTAAATAATGAAAAAGACCAAGTAAAAGACACTGAAAGTCAGACTTTTTGCTTTCTAGTGGTCCCTTCTCTTGAGGATTTTTCATATGCTACATACTGTCCAAAAGCAGAATTGCCCCTGTCCCCAAAACAGTGCAAACTGCACGTCACTACACAATTTTCCAACAATTACTGCCTTCAGAATATTCCACCATGCAGGTAAAGGCCAAGTTTTCTTTTTGTTGCTAGCATATGTTGTTTCCAAGGCATCCAGAACTGCAGATGAATTTCTCAGTAATCAGTAATCCATCTTAAATGCTTCTACAGAACACAGCTAAAATATATCATCTGCAAAACAAAATAAACAAAAATCCACCCAAGTTGCCATTAATTCTTTATTTCAAGATAAGTAACATAAACTACTTCTCTCCAGACAAGTCAAACAAAATAATCCATAACTACTGTGTTAACATTCTCCATTCACTTTTCCCCTTCAGATACGAAGAGAAGCAAAGAAAAAGAACTGGGTTTAAGATGTGTAAAATTATTTAATGATTGTGGTAATCACATTTTTTTAATACGCAATTATTTATAGATACTTTTTAAAAAGTGCACAAACAAGGGTGGAACAATGTCTTCATTCTTTTCTTTCTTTTAAGCAAAAAGAGAATTCAGATTGCAAAACTGACTCTAGTGCCATCCATTCAGTGCTGCAGTTTATTTTTTATTCAAAAATTAATTTAATTCAAATATATTTCAGAACAGGAAGTGTCTATATGAAATGATACAGTAACTTTTGGAGAATGAACACCCTCTTTCACTGCAGGTGTAAAATATTATGCAATTTTCAGCACAGATCAGCTACATTGATTTGGATATTTGCCATCTCTGTAGCAGGAGGTAGCCAGTTCCCACACCTGCAAGCAGCACACCTCATAGCCCCAAGGGGATATTTCTTTCTGAGAATGCTCCATGAAGCAGTTGTACCTCAGTAGTAGTGGAACCTTCTTAATAATGTATCTGTTATAGCCTGCTGAGAGTTTAGAGGGATAATTGTGGTGATCATCAATTCCCGTTAAAATTGAATTCTTCTTGGAATTGCTTTGTGGCTGTTCTGGCTTCCTAACACAGGATCAGCCCTTCCTGACTGCCCAGCATTATACATCACACCCATCAATCCAGCAGGAAAAGGAGGCAAGGAGAACATTCCTCTCTAATCCAGAGTGAAAGAGAAATCGGAACCTGGTATCTCTTCATCTTCCATTATTTCACACCATGCTGAAAGTCCTGTGATGAACATCTAGCAGGATTTTAACATAAAATCTTCTCTCTGCCTACCCCACATAGCTGTGATGCACCTGAAGCATCTTCAGCTTTTTTGCTTTAGGAGGAAAAGATAAAATGCATGGCCCCAAATGCAGTGGCTTTCTGAGTAGCTTTATGCAGCTCCAGTGAAGAGCACAGAACAGGTAGACAGTATAGGATGTCTTGGAACTGTCTAGCTAGTCTCACTTAAGACAGTAGAAGGTATTTCTTCTTTACAGATTTTCCCACTGCACTTTTAGTAAAAAAACCTTGAAAACAGAATCAAGCCAAAAAATTTTAAGTTTGTCTTCATTCCAGGAGCTCCAAGCTTCGTGTGATTTTCATCTGAAGTGAAAAATTAATGAAGCTGAGTATGTGAAAATGTCAGTGAGCCCAGCCTAGCCTCCTTGGCTATTGCAAAACAGAACCAGAACCGACAGAACAGACCCGATTGGTTTTAAGTTTAATTCTATGGAAAATTGACAACAGTTTTGAATAACACTGGTCTCTGAAATAACAGTTCCCATTCTCACACAGACTTACTCTTATATTTACTTACAAGCATGATTTTTACCAAGCTATGGAAAGTAAGCATTTACTTCCCAACAACTGTTCGAATGCCATTACAGGCTGCATCTAAATTTATACATTACATGAAGAGTAATTATGTTCATGAATAGTAATGATGACAAAGATGATGGTGATAAGATAAAGGATGTTTGAAAATAAATGCCTGCTCCTTTAATTTATGTATCAGATGAGCTACACTGAAGCTCTGTTATCTTTAGGGGATAATTTTGTTAATATCCATAATTCTTTACAATTTATTCAGCGTTTGGAGATAAATAATATCACAGTCAAATGTTCTTCACAATATTGATGCTATAGCAGTACTGATGTCATCACTTTATAGGTAAACAATTGAGAAGACATTAGGTAAGATGTCTTTTAAAATAAGAAAACAAGGGAACATATAACATTTGGTGGGTATCATCAAGCCTTGTAGGTACTCATCTTCTCAGTTCTCAACATGTTGAGTCTACTCCGTTGCAGCACAGTAGACCTTCATGTTTTAATACTTAAAGAGGGCTTAAAAGAAATGTGTGGACAGACTCTTTAGTGGGGCCTGTAGTGACAGGATGGGGAAATGGTTTTAAATTATAAAAAGTTTGGGACTGGACATAATGAAGACTTTTCTTTTTATGAAGTGGGTGGTGAAGCCCTGGCACAGATTGCCCAGAGAGCTGCTAGGTGTCCCATCCCTGGAAACATTCAAGGTCAGTTTGGGTAGGGCTTTGAGTAGCCTCATCAACTTGGACTTGTCTCTGCTCATTTGAGAGGGCTTGTACTAGATGATCTTTAAAGGCCTCTTCCAAAACATTCTGTGGTCTGCAGCTTCACCCACCTCATGACATCTTTAAGAGAGCATAGTCTGGATGGGACAGGGTGTGGACATGACACAAGAAACAGTGTAGTCAGAGGTATCTCCCACCTGCTCTTTGCTGTGTTTTCTTTGGTAATTCAGTGGGATCATAGGAAACACAGCTGTATGCCACATCTTCACCTCTCCGAGCTTTATTCCTTCCTGCAGCCATTCAGGACATGACTTAACAACCTGATGCCCCAGGGTGGAGACCCCCTGAGTCCACAGCATCTGCACTCTGTGTAAAGTATTTCAGATCTGCTAGGCTGGGAAGGGAGTGGCTGCAGGTCGGGAAACAGACGAGGAAGAAGGAAGAGACAATGAAGTTGTGTCAGAGGTTAAAGCACAGCTGCTGCGACTCCTTCACATGAAACATCTAAAATGTGTGAGAGTAGGGAAGAGGTGGAGTACCACCAGGGCCTCTCCATACAATGCATATGAAGACAACTCACATTGTCTGGCACCAGCTCTGCAAGGCGTAACTGAAGGTCAAGCTTTGCATGCTAAGACCCAAAACTTTGGAGATGTGGATTGACAGGACTGCTGCATTCCAGTGCACATCAGAGCAAAAAATGATACCTGTTGTTTCAGTAAAGACACAAAAGAATTTGTGGACAACGGGAAGAACATGCTCTTGAATGGGGTCTGTATCCTCTGAGCTCTGTCACAGGCCTTCTTTGCATTTTGGTTCTATAATATGTAGGAAGAGCAGTTTCTCCATCCAGGCTGTGATGGATAGACCTAGTTGAAAGAAGCTACAACAGTTAAAATATACTACAAAATAATTTAAAAATTTTAAGAAAAGATCAAGGATTTTGTTCCACTGCCCTTAATCAATTTCTTGATATTAAATCATATTAAGCCACTATTATTTTCTTGTATTTGGCATTTTCTTCTAGACAATGCATCCTGCCAAACCTGCATTATTAGTTGTAAACTCCACCTTCCCCTATAAAAAATGAAGTGAGAAAATTACATTTAATTACATTGTATAGAAAAGGTGTAACTGTAGCTTCCTCCTATGTGCAGAGCAAACCCACAGTTTTTAATAGACCTATTATGTGAGGCTGTTTGACCAGAACATGTATAAATAATATTTTCATACATGCTTCCACATATGGAACACGAAGATAGTCCAGGGATCACAGTAACCTTCAAGTTGTGAGCCTGAGAGACTAATCTGCATACATTTCATATTTTATTAAATATTTCTTTTCAGACTAATGCAAAGAACATCTTTGTGTCATGTAATTATGAAGCCTTGTGTCAGAGGGAGTCAAGTCAAGGAAAACTCCACTGAACTTAGACCAAATCATAGCTGTAAGAATAGAAATGTGCTTGCATGTTTATATACACCAACATCATTAATTAGTCCACTGAGTTTTTTCTAGTGGCAGTGTTGGGTCTCACAGTCCCCAGGTGATGTACTGACTCTTTAGAAGTTGATCAGCAAGTTAATCTGCAAGATTTATATCACTGTAAGATTAACATCACTGTACTTTGGACTTACTATTGTAAAATAGTGTGACTTGGGCAAGTATTCAGCATACATCCAGAAAACATGTACATAAAACAAATAGAGTTTTAAAGTTGGCTTCTTGGTGAAAGTATACATATTAATTAACCTAACTGAGAACACATGGAATCTCACAAGAGGGCCAGGTCAACTTATTTTTTGTCATGAGAATATAGTAAATAAGTCACACAGTCATACAATATCAATACTAATTGATTAATACGTTCTGCAACTGCACTGGGAATGTCAGGAATCTGCTCACTTTTAAATTAGATTGGTGAAAAATTATCTAAGACAGATTTATCTGCCTATTTTTAGGCAATTGAATTCAAACACTTTGTTCTATCACGTTCAAATAATACAATTAATGTATTATTACAATAATTAATGTATTATACAATAATGTTCAAATTAACTAAGAACTCTTATATCCTAATTGTCTTATTCACAGCCTCATCTGTTTGCACCAGATGATTCTGTAAACCAGACTAATTAAAAATGTAACAAAACACTTTAAAATTTTTCTTCTATTTGTCCCTACATAATGTAACCTTAGTATAACAAAAATATCTGTTGAAAAAAGGCAAAAAGTTACTTATGAATTTAAAAATTGCTTTTCTTGAAATTCTGTGTATTATGTGCTCAAAATGAGAATATGAGCAGAACAGAAGTTTTTATAAAAAACTGTAAGAAAAAATGTAAATTAAAATTGCACATAGTTTACATTTACAGGTTTGAAAAAGGAAAAATATAATTCTAAACTTAAATACAGATCTTTTTAGTTCTTATGAAACTTCTTGAAAGATTGAAACCTTGTTTTTTGAGTTTTTTTTGCTTTGCTTAGGTTTGACTTTTTTAATGTGAAACTTACAGGGGTGTCCTGCACCTTTGAAAATGGACCACTAACTCTGTCTAGCAGATTCAGTTACATCATTCCACAAAAATGTGTAAGCTGAAAAATCACCACTTTACATTTTTACTCGTTAATATGAGATTATAGAGTTGTTAGTAGATCTGCAATTGCAAAATTGCAAGCATTAAGCCAAGTTTTAAAATTCTCTATTTTCTTGTTACAGATGTGAATACAATAACCAGCTAAATTAACTTCTAGACACTAGTAAAAAATTTGTTCTGCTCTCTTGCCTTTTGAGTACATAACATCAGCTGAGATGTTTATCTAATGGGATGTTATCAAACAAAATCTTATGCACCATTTAGAACATTTTGTTATTAACTATATTTTTCAGTGAGTAACAAATGCCCTGAATCTTGTCATTAGTATTTCTTAAATTGCGCTAATATTGTTGACAAGAGTAAGAAATTCCAGTATTTACTATTTCCATGCTTTGTTATCACTCAGATCACTATCAGGAGCACAAGTACTGACTTCCTCGATTCTTCTAGTAAAAAGGAACACTATTGATAGGAATAGGCAGATACATGAAGTCGATGTGTGGCTCAGAGGTGGGTATAATTGGAAAAATTTGGGTATTTTACCACAAGAGGATCTACTCAACATCTGGTCTACTGACATCTGGCAGGATGCCCCTGTCTCAGAGGGGAAAAAGAGCTCTACCACAGGAGGTAATGAGGCCCATTGACAGAGCTTTTAACTACCTCACCAGTGAAGAGCAATGCGTTGCTGTGCCAAAACTTGAGGAAATGAACACTAATGGGATCCCTCAATCTGCTCACCTCAATCAGGTGTTGGCTACAATGCATCACACCTGAAATGTTTCTACACTAATGCACAGAGCATGAGGAACATACAAGTGGAGCTCAAGGCTTTTGCTGTATCCCAGAGATTTGACATCACTGGCATAAGTGAAACCTGTTGGAATGAGTCCTGTGGCTGGAGGGTCCTGTTGGATGGTTCCAGGCTCTGCAGGAGGAATAGGCAGGGCAGAAGAGGCTGGGAGGTGACGCTGCATGGAATAGAGGGGTTAGAATGTATGGGACTCACAGCTGGCAGTGCAGTTGAGAGCCTCTCAACTCAATTGAGCCTCTGGGCTCAATCCAAATTATGTGGATATCCCTGTGAGAGTCTACTATAGACATCCTGGCCAGGACAATGATGGCAATGAATTATTCTTTGAGGAAGTAAGGGACACTTCCAAGTCAACAGCCCTTATCCATATGGAGAACTTCAACTTGACAGAAATTAACCAAGCTACAAACCAGGACAGAAGATTCCTAACACACCTGGGATGACAACTTTATGGAACAGATCCTAAGGGAGACAACTTGGAAAGATGCCCTTGATCTGCTGATTGTGAAAGGATCTTGTAAGCAAAGTGGAGATTGGCAGATGTCTTGGCCACAGCAACCATGAAGTGATCAAGATTAAAATCTCTGTTGGCAGGAAGAAAAGTGCCAGCAAAACTTCAGCCCTGGATGTGAGGCAAGCAGGCTTCAGGCTGCTCAGGAAAGTATGGAGTAAAGTACCTGGGAAAATGTTTTTGCAGTGCTGCTCACTTTTTAAATGTTACCTCTTAGGGGCACAGCAGCAGGAAATTCCAAAATATCAGAAGTCAAACAGATAAGGCAGAAAGCTGATTTGGCTGAAAGGAATTTTCTTTTGCAGATAGGCAAAACCAGAATGTCCATGCCCAGTGGAAGAAAGGTTAGGTTGTCGCTGAAAACCATGCAATGAACTCTGCAATCAATTTTTTGACACTTCTTTATTAGCAGTGCTAGAGACATGTGGAATTCTCCTGACAGGATGGATGCTCAGTAACCTAAAAGGCCAGGCTATATTCCTGAAACTAATACACATTTATCAAATTTCCAGAATACATGCATATATGTTAATATTTTTCTATGGACTTGTTTGGGTATGATTCCAGATATTCTGATGAATCTTCTCTCCTTGAGAGTATCTAAAATACGTTGTCAAGTCATAATGTACTTCCCTTATCATTCTTTGCTCTGAAACACAATTCTTGTTCTCAAAACTAAGATGTCAGCTAGTATAAATTAAACACTGACAGAATTAAACAAAGAAGAATTAGCTACAAGACGACTTCATAGTCACAGATGTAGAGAGTCAACAGAAAGCCACATTAATCTCTGGCATCTGTACTAAGTACTGTATGGTACAGAACTAACAATTAACCATGAATATAGGGATCATACACTATCATGCTAAAGTTTAAAAGATTTTCCAACATCTTCACTCACTAGCGTATAGACTCATTATAGAAATATAAACCTTTCAGTAACAAGGTGACACGGAAAGAATACAAAAATGCTGCTGCCACTGTACAGAGAAAATTTGTGTGGCCAATGCCAAATTGGAATTGAACTTAGCCAGTACTGTAGGGGACAATAAACAGAGTTTTTTTCAAATACATCAATTACAGAAAGCAGTACAAAAATAACATCAGTCCATTGCAAAATGAGGATGGTCACCTCACAAACAGACAAGGCAGAGGCGTTTAATGCATTCTTTGCCTCTGTCTTCAACACAGTTGATGAACCAAGGGGTTCTCTATGAATGGGGTACTATGAATTCTACCAAAGGAAAGTCTGCACCTAGGATGGGGCAACCCTGGTTGTGTGTATAGACTGGGGAATGAGATGCTGGAAAGCAACACCATGGAAAGGAGGGACCTGGGTGTGCTGGTCAGTGGCAAGTTGAACATGAGCCAGCAGTGCCCTGGCAGCCAGGAGGGCCAAGCGTGTCCTGGGGGCATCAGGCCCAGCATGGCCAGCTGGGGAAGGCAGGGGATTGTCCCACTCTGCTCTGAGCTAGGGTGGCCTTGAGTACTGGGGCAATTCTGGGCACTGCATTAAGAAGACATTAAGCTGTTAGAGAGCATCCAAAGGTGTGCCATGAGGATGGTGAAGAGTTTGGAGGAAAGCTGAATGAGGAGCTTGTCAGACTGAGGGGAGACCTCCTTGGGGTATTCAACATCCTCATGAGAGAAAACAGAGGGGCAGGTACTGATCTCTGCAATCTCTTGACCAGTGACAGGACTCAACAAAATGGCATGAAGCTGAGTCAGGAAGGTTTAGATGGAATATTTTTTCAAATATTCAAATTTTTCACCCAGAGGGTGTTTGGGCACTGGATCAGGATCCCCACGAAAGTGGTCACATCACCAAACCTGACAGATTCAAAAAGTGTGATTCTTTGGGTGTCCTGTGCAGACCCAGGAATCAAACTTGATGATGCTGAAGGGCTCCCTCAAACTCAGCACATTCTACGATTCTATCATTTTTATCTATGAAACACCCAGGTGGCTGGCATCCTGGGAGGAAACAAGCTGTTAAAAATATTTTGATGAGCACTGTAGGCCATGCTTACACGTTTTCTGTAATTATTACTTTCTTAAGTTGGTTCATATCACTAATTAAAAATGAAGGTTTATTTCCCACTTGTTTATTTTGATTCCTCACACTACCCTACCACACTTTTAGATAATACAAAGAAAATTCACAATATTTTGTGGTTTTACAGATCAACTGAGCTTTTCCCCATTCCTATATTTGTATAATAATTCCTAAAACTGCTGTATCTTTATGTCTCTATGAGTGAAATGAGTTAAAAATAAGGATGTATTCTTAATTTATTCTTAAAATGCATTTTATTTTCAAAAACTGTTTTTGAAGCATCACTTTTAAATTGTAGTTGGTGACCTTCACACTCCCTCCTAACTTACTGCCTGCTTTCTGATGGGTCTCCTGCCTGCATTTCAATCTATTCTTCTAAAGAAATATTTACAAACTATCATTTACATCTACATTGTGCAAGCATACTAGAGATATCTGATTTCAGAATACATAAATATAGCTGAAAGAATCACCAAATCTTGCCGAAGAAGTTGCTAAACAATTAAGTGTTTTTAGAAAACATCACTAGAAATATATCTGTGGCATGCACAAAAGAATTCTGGGCAATTTATTCATGACATAACAGATTTTCAAATATCCCAGCTCAGCTGTAGGAAAGAAACAATCCTCCAAAATGCTAATCATGGAGTCGAACAATAGTTTGGGTTGAAACAAGCCTGAAAGATCACCTGGTTCCACTCCTGTTGCCATGGGCAGGGACACCATCCACAGGATCATGTTGCTCAAAGCACGCTCAAACCCAGCCTTGAACATTTCCAGACGTTCCATGCATTGGAACTGCACAATATACCAAATAACAAAAAAGACAACCATGTCTATTAAAGTGAAAACAAAACTAGGGAAGCAGATATCAACATAGCCACTACTTGGAAACCTTTAGTTAAAAAATTCTGTCTGTTTCAGATGTCTTATCCACAACTTGAAAAGTAATCCTATAACCTTTTTTAACTAGAATCTCAAACCCACTGCACCCAAAATACACATTTTCTCAGATTAGATGAAAACATATCTGGAAGCAAACCCTCCAAGGGTTGATAATCCCCAAACTATTTCTGGCCATTCCTAAATGTTTTAAATCATCTCTGCATGCAGAGCGAGGAAATCCAAAATGATATATGTACTTAGAGGATTAATTTGCATTTTACACAGTCTGAAGAAATTCCAGTAGAGAATCTTGCTAAAGTGCCAAGTGAGACAAATTGTTATTGTCTCCAGCTACATCCTTCACAGCCTGTAATATTCTTTACCTACCTCTAAGTGGCAAGAGTTCTTCCCTCTAAAAGGCAAACCTTTCTAAAACTGTAAAATTTGCATAAATCCCTGAGTCTCTTCCATCTGGCTAAATTCTGCTCAATCAGCATACAGGAGGGAAAAATCCTGACAGGATTCTCAAGCTGCCCTTAAACCAAGTCAGGTTAGATCATCAAAAATGAACCCTCGGTGAAATTACTTAAGTGGGAAATTTGTGCTGTTGTATAAATATTTATATGCTAATACCAGAATGACCAATACTGTCCAAAGCGGACTAATCCCACTGCTCACTCTTTCTGTTATGAGGACATCAGCGCTCTGCTTTCACCAGGTCTTAATTTTTACATTTTTAATGAGTTTTCTCTGACATTTCTGTACAATACCATCTCAGAATTATTTGAAGATGGCAGAAAAGTAATGGTTTGCAAAGTCTAACCTGAAAAAGGAGGATATTGCAAAGAGAAGTCTGTATATTAGATGGATGGAAATTTGGTACCAATATCAAAGATAGAATCCTGAAAAATATTGTTTTTCTAACAACGAAGATGTCACATTGTTAAGTTAGCCTGAAAATAGAAGCTGCCAGTCTTCCGCTTCCTTTTGAGCTGAAAATGCAACGTATTGTCACGTAGATGGGTGCCATTATCACAAGGCTCTTTCTGACCTCACAGACTAAGTAAATGCTAACCCGGACATCATTAAGCCCCCGACCAAATTCACAGCTTCAGTTGTGTACACACACACCTGAACAGCAGGTGTGTAAGTAATCTCCTGTCACTCTAAAAGACGATGTTCAAAAATCACTCAACAGAACATCAAAACCTGTTTTCTAGCTGAGGAGCAGGTACCTTCAGAAGCAGCTATTTACTAAAGCAACTGCAGCTTTATTTATCCAAGAGATGGTCAATGATGGTTCAGTATGAGACGGAAAATGAGAAAAAACCACATTGTCTTTCACTTTTAAAAACCACTATTTTTTGCAGTTTTTATGAAGGTCAGATATTCCATACAGCTCAATTTTCTGTATTATTTCCAGAGCTGTCACACCCTGATTGTCCTTTTTTTAACACAGAGTGATGGACTGGTGTGAGGAGCCGATTCAGTTTTGATTTGTCTCAACACTGCTTGTCAGAAGCACATGGCGGACGGGGAGCACATGTGCCACTTGTAGGAGACAACTAGAATATGGGAAGAAGCCCTGTCTGTGGGGGGACTTTGCCTGGCAACACCTCCCATGGGACCGGCAGGTAGCAGGAGACACTGTACTGCTCAGAGAGGATTCTCCAATCAGATGGAAAAAGGTCCCCACCCATGCATGGACTGCAGTGAAGTCAGTGGGAGACTGACGGGGCCAATGGTCTCCTGTCAGCAGTCAGACCTTGGAAGGGACGGAGGAGCATAAAGGCAACTGCACCACAAGCTCTGGGGGGTTTTCACTTTTGCGCTTTGCTTTTGGCATGGTGAGTGGGGCTTTTTTGTGTCTCGTCTTTTGGGCTTTTTGAGTCTTGGAGCCTCTTGGGTCCTGTGGTTTTGCTTTGGCCCCAACCTGCGGCGGCTCGCTCACTCCTTTGACCTGGCCCTAGCCTGTTTTTTTTTTCTTTTTGACCTGGCCCCAGACTGCCTTTTGGCTCTCCTGCTCTCGTTGGCTCTTGCTCGCCCTCACGCCGGTGTCCCTGACCGCCGCCCTGTTGCTTCACCCCCACGTCCCTGCCGGAGACACCTGCATCCAACCCTGGCCGCCTCCGACCCAGCCCGCGGCCGCCATCCCCCTGCGACCCCGTCCAGCGTCCCGGACCTCCCGCCCGAGCGCCCACTCCCTCACCTGGTGTCCGGCTGCCCGAGCCGTGCCGGCGGGGCCGCGGCGCTCCGGGCGCTGCGCAGCTCCCCAGCCCGGCGGAGCGCAGCGCAACCCCCGCCCCATGGGCGTCGACAGCACTCGCCAGTCCCGCTGCTGGTAACGCCCACTTCTCGCTGTCGGCTCTCCCTCTCTCTCTTCCCCTTTTTCCTTTTCCATATTTCTTTTTCCTGCTGTCTCTTCTATCCCTCTTTAGTGGGGTAACTCCCCCGCCGCCTTTTTTTTTTTCTTTCTTGTTTTGTTTTTCATTCTCAATAAACGGTTCTCAGAGGCAATGTTCGTCTCAGTTGACTTAGTGTCGTTCCTTATCATCTATTTTTAAAAGAATTCCTCACAGTTCCCCACAGTGGATGACACATTTAAATTGGTGGCAGCGGTGGGATGGTCTTGAACAAAAACATCATTTAGTGTGTGTTTTGGGGAGAGATTTCATTTGGACATTAAAGAAAAAAAAGAAAAAAAGGTGTGACCCTTCCCTGAAACCTAGTGCCTGCAACTGATCTTAACGTGTCCTTTCAGAAACTGTTTTTTCTCGCTGGCAATTTGGAACTCATTGCAGTGTGGCCCTTTACGAGAAGTATTTCGCCCTGTTCTCTGTAATTGCTGTGGTATTTTAAGGGGCATTTTGCCCTCCTCCTGTAACTCTTTTTGCAGCTGCCTTTGTGCTTTAAAGTGTGTTCTCTCAGGAAGCATATGGGGCATTTGGGGGGATTTTTAAGGTGTGGCCCTTCCTGGGAAGAACAATGTCCCATCTCGGCAGCCAGTTGTCTTGTTGCTGTAAGGTGTGTCCTGTTGGAGAGTGCTATTCAGGGCGCCTGAAAGTTTTTATAGTGTGACTCTCTTCAGGAAGCTGCTTCGCTCCTTTTCTTACATTGTGTGCATTTTAAACAAAACAAAACAAACAAGCAATCAAAACCAAAACAAAACCCCAGAACCTTTTGTGTGCTTTTGGGGGCTGTTTAGTTAGGGGACTGAGATTTTAAGGTGTGACCTCCCTGAAAGTTGCTTGGCCGAGAAGACAGTAGCAATAACTATAAGCGGTGTAACAGAAGAGTGGGGCAGAGACCCATCCGCCCCCTTACTGGCTTTCTCAGAAGGTTTTAGAGCAAGAAAGACCCTTTGTGTTTGGATTAGAATGGGCTAGGGACCACTGGCACGGCGTCCAAAGTGTTAGAGACCACGTCTTGACTTTGCGGGCAAAAGCCAAATCCAAGCCTGGGAAGGAAGTGGAAAGCAGCCGTGTGTGTGGTATTTGAGGAGGCTGCACAGGACAGGACTGCTCGGCGTTGCCAGGAGACGGCAGCGATTGGATCACTACAAACGCTAGTGCAGTCGCTGGAAATCATGGACTTCCAGAGACATTTGGAAGATAAAAAATGCAGAATGACACAAGCAGCTTGTGGCAGGTTTTGGGGGACGTTTTAGCAAGGGACGCCGCCGGTCCATGCGCTGCTGGTCCGCGCACCCTGGGTCTGGGGGTTGCTGGTCCCAGAGCCTCCGCTCCCGAAGCCGCCGATCCCACAGCTGCCGGTGCTGGAGCCACCGCAAGCTCTCCCGAATGAAGTCATGGCCAGAGCCATCACTCCCTCAGATCCCACAAGAGAGCCCGCAGCAGCGGGCCGAGTGGAGCTGACGCCGCATTCTGCAGTCGCCCCGTAATAAAAATGGAATATACTTATGATAATGATCAGGATCAGTCCCCTCTCCTAACAACTGAAGAGCTGCCTTTCACAGCTCTGGAGCTGGCTAAACTGAAGAGGGAATTCGGCTGCCACCCTGGCAAAACCGAACCTGGGTTCTTTTGTGTTTCCTTGAGCAGGGGAGACCAAATACTGCTCAATGAGCCGGAGGCAGGATGTTACTGGGGTCCTGGTGTCTTCCTCACCGCTGAAGGCGGCTGGGCACTGTGGTCTTTGACCCAGAGGGCTGCATGTTGGGCTGGTGGTCTAGATCCCTTGGAGAACAGTGATCTCCTCACTGTAGAACGGACTACGGATCAATTACTGGAGACTGTCCATGAGGCAGCCTGTCTACAAATGATGTACAATCTCAAGCTGCTCCCCTTCCAAGAATTCCCCATCTTGCTCTCTCAGTAGATGCTGAGAGAATGACTTCTCTAATTTGGGAGCTTCCCAAATCTCCAAAACTGATGGAAATTCAGTTGCAGGGAAAGTTACAGGCTTTGGTCCCCTTAAAGAGAGTAATTGCTGCTCTGAGAGGAACCACCTCCTCCCCTGCATGGGATACCTTGGCCCAGGAAGGAAATGTGTGGGCCTGGGAAGATGTTGCCCAGGAATTGATCAATTTGGGTCAAAAATACAGTCCTGTAGAAACAAGAATAAATGAACCAGAGACTTGTGTAGTGAGACATACCTGGCATAACTCCAGACTATGATCCAGGATTCCCTGCTCCAGTGGAAGCAAGCACTCACAGACAAGACAAGCTTATATGGGTGCAAGGTTGGTGGAAGGGAATCTTAAAGAGTGAAGGACAGTCTCCCCACAGACAAATTGGAAAAGGTGGTGACTGAATGGCCAGACAACACACCCAAAAAGACCAGGTATGCCAAAGTCCTCTAACACTCCCCCCTAATCGATCTATGTGAGGGTGGAGGTGTGCTAGTGGAACTAAAGGGGGTAAACAAAAAACTAAAAGCCCCATCTCCTTTTGGTAGGTGTGGGAAGAGAGGCTGGTTAAGAAAATGTAGAATCCAGTAACACATCTCAGGGTGGGCCAGGGAACTGTATTATTTAAAGTACAGTATGGGACCACTTCAGTGCTGTAATGTATTTGTTAAGGTATACTGTTGGTTTGGCAGAAGAAGTTTGATTTGTTATTCACATGTTGATTTGACCCAGAATAATTTTATTGGCTTGAGGAATTTAATAAGTTTAGGAGAGGATGGCAAAACCATGAAATTCTAAAGCAGAGGAAAACTTGGGAACACCTTTGATATGTGAAACTCATCTAAGATACCTCGTTGCTTAGCAGTTTTCATATAGTGAAATATCACACAAGTGCCTGCATTGTCAGTCCATGGGTGTTTGTGATCTGTGTTTTCTACGTAAGTAAATCTTTTTGCCATTGTAAATGAAGGTCTCAGACAACTATTTATTGGCGAAACTGAAAAAGAATAATTAAAAATAAAAAAAAGTAATGCCCAAGGGAAAGAATATTGTGTATTACTCTTTTCCTCAATACTTGTAGTTTATGAAATTATTGTTTGTGTAATTTCTATACCACCTTGTAAGTGTGATTAAATGAAAATCAGAAAAAAGAAATTGTAGATTTTCAGAAACAAAGTGCAAAACATGGAGAATTTTCTCTCCAAAAATTTGGGAACAAAAAAAGGAGGCATTGTTGAGTACAAAGGTGTTGAATAACAGTTATTGTTGTTGTTGCTATTGTGTTCTGAGGATTGAACAACATGCTGGACTGTAGCGTGAAGCCAAAATCCCTTCCTTTTACAAATTAGTGGGGTTAAAGTCACCCACAGTATCACTAAAGATCAACTGGTGAACCTAACATGTAAGTCCAGCAGACTTCCACAATGACCCTATACTTGAATATGACAATGACCAACCTGAGATTGCTGAGAAGGGATGTAGTGTGGATCTCTAAGTTTTGTAGTTCTGATGTTATATGTAAGAAATCCAAATTGTTTAGACACTTTTTATTCTCTCTCTCTCTCTCCCCCTCTCTTTCCTTTTCCATTCCTCCTTCCTCCCGCTCTGTCTTTTCTAGCCCTGTTTAGTAGGATAACTCTTTTTTTCCTTGTTTTGTCTTTCGTTATGAATAAACGGTTCTCAGGTACCATGTCAGTTGACCTAATTTCATTCCCAACCACCTATTTTTAAAAGAACTCCTTGCACTTCCCCACAGTGAGACATGACAGCTAGTCTCAGCTAAGGCTCACTAATTTTTTCAGGAAACTACCTCCAATTTTAATGAATCAACTGACAGATTCAAGTAACACACTTAATATTAAACCAGAAAACTTTATCCTGTGAACAGAATACAGGTAACATATTAGTTTTGCATGGGGAGGGATAGGATAGAATTAAAGTAGAGGCTGTGGGACGTGCCTGCTGGATGCCATGGCAGCACAGAAAGGCACAAGATCTCTGCCTGGCCCTGGAGGAAGGAGATGCCACACAGCAGATGCCCTGAGCAGAGAGGAGTCTGCCAGAAGCTGCCAGACACCTGAACAGCTCGTGATCACCCCATAGAAGGACATTAGGAAAGCGTGGTGCTGACATGGCAATGTGCGATAGGTCACTTAGTGAAAAATACCATGTAAGGAAATACTGTGTCTTGAAGGACTGTATAAAACCAGTTCATTTATTTGAATAAAAGATTCATATTCTCTGTCAGTATGAGTCCATGCCTCAGTTGTTCACAGTCTTGTACTTTGAATTTTAGCCTTACTTCTAATGTTTCTGGAAAATACAATATACTTGGAGTATATCTGATGTATTAAATCAAAATCTTTTGCCATTTAAATCTATGAATACTGAGAAACATATGCTAGAATTTGGCCATGTTATTTATCAAGATGTTAGAGAAAGATAAATTTACTTCTGGAGCCTGTTGCTATCTAAGAAATTCCTCCTTTATAGTATAGATTTCCTTGAACAGAATTATTTTTATTTAACTTTACAAAGTGCATTTCTAAACCTTAAAAGTGAACAACCTCTCTCAAGGCAATGGTAATGCAATCAAGATTAACGCTAAGAAAATAAATAGCTCATAAAGAATTGAATTTTCATTTTATGTCTAAATTCCACCACCTACACATAATTTGCATCTCAATCATATCTGTCTAACATATCAACACCACAGTTTACATAAATACACAGAGAGAATGCATGGGTTTATAAATATAAATAGGCAATTGCAGTACTAATCCACTGGATCATACAACATCCTCAATCAAAGCATTTGGCATGAGAACAAAAAATATAAAAGAACCTGTAACACCTTTCAAGAAAAAACAAAAATTTTAGCATTTGAGACAGATATTTTTAACAATTTAATCTTGACACTGATGAACTGCAAAGTTTTATCTTTTCTTGTATGTTCACATGAAGTACTATTTACAATCAATGGAGGAAACTAGTGAAAGTATTAGAATAGCACAAGTATATTACTATGAACAACTATCATATGGATCCATAAACTCTGTTTTATCTTTTGAAAAGCTTCTGCTGTTTAATAAGATTTAGTTTCTCACTTTAAATCTTATATTGCAGGAGCAAGAAAAGACCCGGCCCTGCTCTGGCTTGCTGCAATGTTGTCATGGATACACAAGCATGGTCCATCACATAAATAAACAAGATCCTCAGAGAGTGCTTGGCAGGATTTACTAGCTCTGTAGCATTGTTAGCTGTAAAGACCTTTGAATAAGAAATTGTTTTTTAGCATTAGAATAATTTTCAAGGCTGCAGTGGGCATGCGTATGTGATATCACAGAATTACAGAATAGTTGGTGTTGGAATGGACATATCCTCCATTAGAAAAATCAAAGGGCAGGTACTATGCTGCAAAACTTTATGCTCACCACTTTTTAAACCAGTTTATCTTTTCATCTTCTTTTTCAGAGGGCATTTGTAAATTACGCATGGGACCGTTCTCTAATGTGGTAAGGAACTTGATATGGTCACCTGCTAAATGCTTCAAAAATGAGTAACATCATCACATACATGAGAAATAAAATGCAAAATACTCTTTTATTAGAAAAGAGGTTATTTTAATGTGACACCTTGGTGTTTGGTGGTATTGTCAAAGTCGTTACTGAAACAAAGTCCTCTCTCAACACAGAGGCTACAAAGATGAAATTCAATCTGAATTACCAGCACACCTGTCAACAGCTACAAAATTCTTGACTCTAAAAAATCAGCATCTTATATTGATGAAGAGATGTAGATTAAAAGCTCTAACCTTCTGTTTCAAGACGTAAAAGCACAGATAATTAGGAGTGCTCTATTTAGCACTTTTTCTTTTCCCTGATCAGTGATTTCATTACCAGTGTTCAAAACCTGCACTGAGTTCACCAGATGTCTTTGGCTGAAGAAGTCATAAACTACTGTATCTGTTCTTTTATATTTGGAGCTCAAAGGAGTTTGATTTTTCTAAGGGCTAGAGAATATCTCAAGGATCTGGCCCAAAGTACCTTTACCATCAGCACAGGTATATTGCTGCTGAGCTCAGGACTGTCCAACACCTCCACCAAAGATGGACACCAAGTTTCTAGCAAGCAGACTTCTCATTATATGAAATTTGATTTCCACAAAGATTTTGCTATTGGCACTTAACTGTTGCATCATTTACTGAAAGCAAGTAGCAGTAGGACGTGAGCCCAATGAAAGTAGATTGCTATGGTAAACAGGTGTTTGTAGTTCTGGGTGTTTGTTTTTATTGGTTGTCCTTTGCTACTTAAGAGATGGCATCTCAAGTCCTGTGTCTTGTGTGTGATAGCCATATGAGCTCCTGGGATCATGGGTATCTTTCCTGTTCTTGGAGAGCACTTGGTATACTGGAATGCTCAAGGAAGTAAATAAAAAATTATAACAATCAGTGCTATTTTTTCTCTTATCAGTAACTCTTGAATATGAGAGAAGTCACACTGCAGTTACACCTTGTAAGGATTACCAGTGCCAAGTAAAAGCTGTGGGGTCATGCTTAGCTGTTACAGGCCATGGGTCTGAAAAATACAAATATCTTGGGTTGCTAATCTATGTGTTTTAACATTTGAAGTTCCATTTTATGGAAAAGCAAAGAACAGGAAAAAAAAATTAGTGAAGGCAGCCAGCTTGCAGAAAAAACAGCAGCAAATATTGATTTGCTGCTTTTCCCCCCAAATTAAAGCTGAAATTCTTATGGTTTTTTTGAAAGGGAAAGAAAAGAATAGAAGAGAAAAGGTCACTGTGCCTTCTAAGAGAGAACAAAGCATAAAGATATACCTCAGAAATCAGCCTTTTTTAGGTAATAGATTACTTATTTTCAGGCCTAAACAGAGGTAAGATTTCCACCCCTTCCAAAATAACACTACATTTGGTGAGCAGGCACCACTCCTTCTCCCCCAGACAGCATGTACGGTCTGCAAAGCCATGCTTCAAACTATGTACCCAGTGCCGAGAGAGTTAATTTAAATTTGATAACAAATGGCTCTGCTTTTGGAATGAATGTAGCCTGGCAACTTCATAGGGCCTCAATTATGTATGCAGCCTCTTTGAGAAATGGTTTCACATGTCTGACCCAAGGCCTGCGATGCTGTTGCCATGAAATAAAACTGTACATAGGCAATGGTTTATTTCTGTTCAACCTCCTTGTTTCTCTACTCCCCCGCCCCAGGTGCACACATAAAAAGACCACACAAAATTGCTTATTCTGGACCGGTATTTTGCATTTCTTTCATTATTTCATCCACTACCATCTGAATACAAATTTAAAACATCTTATTTTTGTGTCAACATTTAAACTGCATGCTCAGGGTATTTTTTTTAGGAATTTCCAGCCAATCTGCCTGGCTGCCCTAATCAAATCTGCCATGTGAAACCAGAGAGGCAAACAATGGTTTAAATTAAACACCCACACCATTTAATTTTTTTTTCATCTCTCCCCCAAAATGGCTGCTTTGTCTGTGTGCATACACCAATAGCAAATGTCCCTCTATTATTGTAAAACCAATTTGATGTGTCAAGTATTCATATGCTAATGGGGTTACAGTTTCTCACTTTTTCACAGATAAATTGCAAGGATTGCTACAGACAGTGAAACACAAGAATAAACAGCTTTTATTTCAGATGTGATAAATTACTTTCCTTTCAAATAACATGCAACACATGCTACTGATCATTATTATTTCTATTCATTGCAAGTTAGCCTTCTGTTTTTTTCTCTCAGAATGGTTAGAAAATATTTAGCAGATATAGCCAGAGTTGATGAAAATAATTTAATTTCCTTACTTTGCTTTGAAACTTCATGATGCAAAGATAATTTTTCTTCAATGTTCACCAGTAACGAAGTTTTTGTAATGGGCATAATCATTGCTCCCTATGATGCATATGTAATTTTTTAAAGCACAATAGATGAGATCTGGAAACTTGGCTATTTCCCTTTATGTGTTAACAAAATATGCTATAGTATGCATGCCCAGAATCCATTAACTAGGAATAATCCTGGCAAAGGATGCCCTAGATATAGCACAGGGCATGAAGAAAAAAAATAATAGCCAACATCTTTTTGTCCTGTTGAAAGATCAATATCTACTCAGAACCTCAAAAAATCAGGAGTTAAGAATTATAATTTGTATTTTATACCTGGAGTAAAACAGGATTGTTTTTAGAGGCTGTATTTTATAATATGGAAAAATGATTTGGCATGGAGAAAAACAAACATGTTTGTCAAGCAAAGACTATTATTTAAAAGCATAAAAATAGGTTTGCATTTTTACTGATTAAATATGTATGGGTTTATATAACATAGTGAAGGATTACATCTGTGTCCTTGATTACAAATGAAAATGCATTTGTATAATTATGTTGTTCCACAGTCCATCCATAAATGTAAGGAAATTCTGAGTTAAACCTATGAGTCCAGATGAACATCTTTAATTTAATTAGCCACTGGCAGATACCTGTGCTACCCCACTGACGTCCATTTTAAGTCAGCGCACTGGGGACAAGAGCGAGGTCAGCTGCAAATAAATAATGTGCCTAGGAGCTGTGTATGTTGGGAGGTAGAAGGTAAAATATCTGTTCCAGCTAAATGTTCACAACATCAGGTCACTGAAGACATACAATAAGAAGTTAGGCAATGTGGAAAATAAGATCCTCTTATGTGCCATCAGATAATTTATAACATCATCCTGCATATTTATGGATTAATTTTAACCAAAGACTAACTCTACATTGGATCATTTCTTTGAAATACAAAACAGTGTGAAATCCTACCATTACATAACAGCAACTCTTTGCTGGGAGTATGTGCAGTAAATCTTGATTTTAAAAATACATGAACATTCTTATTTTAAATATGCCTCATTAAGAGTGCACTAATGTTGGGGATCAGGTACTTCATAAGGGAAGTTATGGAGAGGAATTGGTCAATGTGGTAACTGAAGAGAGATATTTCATGTCATACTTCAAACTGACAGTCATGAAAAGTGCAAAAATTACAAGAAAAATGAGGATGAAAGCCTTCACTGATCAGTTGACCTGTGAGCCACTCATTTTCTGCTTCATAGCAAAGCAAGCACCATCCTCACAAAAGATGAGTGCCCAGGTAGAATCCCCAAAATTAAATGTGTATCTGTGGCAGGATGTGCCCATGCACCTTTAGCCCTCCAGACGTACAGACTCTCCTGTAAGCTCTCCTGTTCTGCATGCCCACAAATGTACATTTTATAAATACTCTGGTGTTGCTGATGTGCTCCATGTGTTATCCAAAAAGAGTAACTTTTCTGCAACTTCCCTTCACAAAGCAATTGTGCTGATGTACCTGGATGTCAGACTGAAAAACTAATTAACCAGACCACTCATAATTTCCTTGGAGAAATGTTACAGGCGTCTGAAACCACAATGATCAGAGCACAAAGAAATGTCACAATGTCAGGACCCCTCTTCTTCTCAGAAGATGGGGGAGGAAACTGAAGAGGAAAGGACATTTGCAATTTTTGTGTCTGACCATGTTCCACAGTAACATCCACAGAGCTGATCTACACTGCCCTCAGAGGGCTGATGATTCATTTTTTCATCCCACGCTCTTGCAGTTGAGCGAATAGCTGCTGATTAAAGTGTCTGGTTCTGCAAACATTTTTTCACTTGCTTGACTTTGAGTATGAAAGTAATTTTATTGGGGTGAATTGTAGGTAACTAACTTGGGAGCAACAAGATTGCCAATATCTTAAGACTAATTTGAGAACAAGAATCAGAATCCTAATGCCTTAAAGGCTGGTGAAAAGCAGATTTCACCATAGTTTTATCTTGTTAATTCTCAGAAGTCTTTCACAATTTAGTTCATTTCCTGTGTAGCTGATTTTGCAGTTATGGTGGGCAGGAGAGGATGAGGAATACAAGGTCATGAGTTTCTATTTTTAGAATACTTACAGAATGATCAGGAAAATTTGCGACTCAGTTCTTCTAAAATGAGCAAAGAATTGGATGTTAAAGCTGTAGTTCTAAGCATGTTGGGGGATGTCTTGAGGTTTCTGCATCCCTGTTAGGAAGGGAGGAAAACTGCAGTAGGGATAAAAAGAATGCAGACCTTCTCCTGCAATACTGAGAAAATGCTCCTAGGAAGCTGAGGAGTAAAACTGGGATTTACCCCTCTGTGATTCAATGTCTAATCCACAGCTTTGAGGTAACTTGTCCCTACAAAAGCCTCATTGAATATACTTTCTTTGCCTCAGTCTTGAAGCTACAGGTGAGGTGCACTCAAATTCATAATAATTGTAATTATAAAAGGTTCATCTCCTGAGAGTTGTTTTATCGATTCACAGAATTAAACTTAGAAATGTTTATGATATGTTTAAGAAATATTAGATAGTGGATGCTAATTAGACAAAAGGTGACAGACAGGTCAAATAGAAGAAGGTGTACACAAGATTACATCTAGTGTAATTTTGAGAAATTTTCATCTCAAGCCTTACCACAGACATTTTTAAAACAGCTTTTTTTAAAACAGCTTTATTTTTTTTCTTTCAAGTGAAAATGCCATAGTCAATTAAGTTATTGACTAGCGACAGGAAGTGATGGACTCGTATCTGCCCACCTGGAAGATGCAGAAACGTCCCACCTGGAAGTGCAGGTGCAGGTGCTAAAATTCCATTGAATTGGTGTATTTGAGAGAAGAGAAACACAAGGGGTGAAGTACTGGTGAGGTCCTCTTCCAGGGTCTGTGGGAGTAACACCACACCATAAGATATCAGGGAATCATACGTGACAAAAATACTTCAGATCAACTGCCTCCTAAACTCACCCCGGTCCTGAAGCAGAAGCCATGGAGGACCTTAGAAGAATATATAGATAATTTTTGTGGCCCAGAATTTTGTATCTCTTCCCCATTGGATAAACTACTTTCCTAGGCTGTGCCTCTCCCTCACATTTCAGACAACATAAAATTCAAAAAGTATATTACTGCCTTAATCACAACTGCAACTGAGATGACAAGTATGTTTACATTTATTGACTCATAAATACCCAAAGCTTAAATCTGGGACCACTGTGAACTTCTGAGCATCACAGGCCACTACATTTCATCTGTTCTCTCCCATGCTGAGCTCAAGGACCCCACTCTTTGACTACACTCTTATTTGTGTTTAGCTGAAACACATCTTCCAAAAGTCACCTGGTCTTCCTCTCAGAGATGGAGATCCTACAGGCTACCTTGGTAATCTGTCAGATTGAACAGCCTCCCTGGAAACAGATGGTGTCTAATTTCTCATTTTAATCTGTTTGACTTCATTTTGCAGCTCATGGCCCATCCTATGCCTTTCTCTGCTGGATTAAAGAGCACCCAGACTGTTTTTTGCAAGAAGATGGTTACACACTCTCATCAAGCCCCTGCTCAATTTGTCCTTTGATAAACTGAACAGGTAGATTCTTTAAGCATTTCATTTTAAAGCATTATTTTCTGTATAAAAATATTTTTGAGAGCTCTTATCTATTCCAGTTCTGGCTTTGCAACTTCTTTAAAAGTACCCCACAACTAAACTATATTGACGTGGTTTAACCCTCTATGATGCTATAGCTGCAGGGATAGCACCACCTGTTCCTTGTCACAGAAATGCTGGAGTTCAGTATGCCACTGAGATGTTTTGCTCAGTTACTACTGGCTAGGGTCTGGTCCCATAATTTGCAGACAGTGCAAGTTTTATCAGTATTAAACATCAGAACTGATCCCTCCTATTAAGTGAAGCAGAATGCTTTGTTTGATTCTTCATCAGTTTTTATTATGTCACCAGCAATTTCTGAGCTGAATTTAGTTGATGAAAATGTTGACAAGCACACTTCTTTTTCCTTTCAGGTCCTAGCAGGGAATCCTTATTTTCATATTCCTTTTATTCACAACCACCCACTAATCATTTATTATTTATTCACTGGGGGTTGTAACTGGAAGTGAGAGCTGTTTAATAGTAGTATTATTTTTGGAAGTTAGGTCTGCTTGAAAAAATTAATTTCCCTGATCACCTGTGAGCTGTTTTTTAATTCCCTATTGACTGGTTCCCAAAGCAACTATTTTCCTCACTGGCTCAAGTTACCTGAGTAGAGCCCCTTGCCCTTTCTGGATATTGGCCCAGCAATATTCTCAGTCCTCTGGCATTTCCCTGATATATCAAAGTTTATTAAAAGTTAACATCAGTGGTAGAGTGCTCTCACCTGCTAACTCTTTATAGGTTAAAGTTATTCAGGCGTACTGACAGATGTTGTTTAATGTCTATTAATTGACTGGAAAGTACCCATTAACCTCATTAAAGGATATTCCTATGTAATAAAAATGTCCTTACTGTTTCCAATTGGAGAACAGAAATAATTTTGGCTGTTTCTGAGATGTCTACTAATAGGCTTATCACAACTCCTCGCTAATAGAATTCCAGTTTTTGTAGGGTATGTTTCATTCCCAGTGTACTTTTAACAAAAATTATCGATCTATGTCAGTCTTTTAAAAACCTTTTATCTGTTTATTTCTGTCAAGAAATCATAAATCTCTTTTTGATATCTTAAACTTTTCAGTGACCTACACAAAAATTCTCTTTCATATTTTTCCAATTAATTTTGCTTGTTAACCTACTTTGACATATCTTTATTTTTTTTGAATGATGTAAGCACTTCTCTGCTTAGCATCCAAAAATACTGTTCCCTGCTCTTCTTGTGTGATCAGAATTTTGCTGTCTTATAGACTCTATGTAAATATAGACCACTTAACTTTCATTCACACCTTTAATTCTAAACATTACTCTCCAACATATCTTTACATTTTTGTCTACCCATCAGACTTCCAATTTGAAAACATGATGTATATGTTGTATTTGTGCTTGAACTTTTCCTCCTTTTATTTACACCGAATGCAATCAAGTCAAAATCTGCCAGATTCTTTGGCAGCAATCAACTTGTAAGGATTATACCTTTCTTCTGTCCCTAACAATGAGATCTGAAGTAGGGCTATTTATTATTGGATGTTTAACCTTTGGATACAGGGAATTATTTTTTTTATTTTTTAGCAGAACTGTTGTATGCTGCTGAGGCAATTACTTTTTGTGGCCCATGACAAGTTGTAAAGACACTTACATGTTTTTCACAGTCAGGTTTTGTATTTGTCACTTGGCATGGTGTGGGTGGGACCAAGTTTTTTATTCTGGGCACCACGGGGCACATGGTTTGTCAGGAAAAGCTTGGAACCTCAAGGTCGCTATCTTGCCTGGCTTCTTCCAGTGGAGGGACTGTCACCTCTAACCCTGCCAAACTGGTCCCTCTGCCACCTACTGGAAAGGCTGCACCATCCCTATTCAGTGTATCCCAAGATTTCTGTCTCTCTCTTTTTTTATTTAGTAGATTTAAATCCAAAATTCAGATGACCACAACAACCAGGACACATAGTACCTACCTGAGATGCAGACAGTAAGGATCTGGAGCCTGGCTCTACGGGGTGGGTGGACCTAGTCTGCCATAAAGATTAGGTTGATTTGGCACCCGCTCTGAATCCCTCTCACAACCCATAGTGCTTTTTTTGTACTCTAGTCGTCTCAAGTTTGGTGCCAGACTGGAAAATCTGGTGGTATGCAGCTGCTGTAATCCACCAGGAAAATGCTGTCTCCAAGGGAACTCTTTGGTAAGACTCAAAATAATTAGTTTCATTTTCTGTTTGCACTTGCAATGCAGCTGCTGGAAGAATGGTTGCCCAGCTTAGCTAAGACTGAGACTGGTTATCAGTGCTTGCTTGGCAAATGCTCTTACTATAAATAGTAATAGGTTGCTTTTCAACCAGTTACTAGAGTCTTGTTATTGAAGATGAGCTAATAAAAATGTGTATGTAGGATGTTCATATAGGAAGCTCAATATTTTTTTTTTACTCATTATAGGTGAAACTATATTTTTGTGTGTGCCTCATTTAGCTCATTGATTATTCTTGTAATGTGCTTTATTGTGTTTCCATTATGCTGTTTTTTTAAAAAAAGAAAAATAACCTCCCTGCTTGATTTGCAATTTTATCTTTTGCTTGTAAGCTGTGGCTGCTGTTGGAGTACACATGTCCTAGGAGGGAACTGCTACAGATCATCCTCAAATAAATGAGACTTGGGACTGTGCAAGGTATATCTTACAACAGCAGGTATACCTGCCAGGTCACTCCTCAGCAAAGTCCTCATTTATTTGTATTTACTCAATGCAAGTAACATTCTTGCACAAGATGTCTCAGTATTTGCTGTATATTATGAAAAGCTTTTGCCAAACACATCTCTTCTGTCACATTATCAAGCTTCTCTCCTCTCAGCCAAAAACGAAGATATTTCCAACTTAAGTATCACATAACTGAGGGTCTCCTCCTGGGAGGAAGCAGACACTGCAATGTGCAATTAATACCGTTGACATGAAAAAGGCCTTAGTAAAGCAACAAAGTTAGAACTTCATTAAAACTATTACAGAGCCTCACTCCTTTTATAGTGGTGTTGTGACAATTCTGGTACAGGAAATACATCCAGTATAATATGAGTATGTAATTTTATTTTGTAAAAAGTAATTTCAAGGAAGAAAACCAGAACTTTTTCCCCCAAGTGTTCTCCTAAGCTTCATCTTATGATATTTCCTGCATGGAACTCATACCTGATTTTTTTTATTCCTGTATTTAGATCCATTTCTTTGTTCTTGTTCATGGGTGGCAATGGAAGGCCAAAAGGTGAATATTTTGAAATACTCATTTTTCTCATTGCTGACGAGTGGAGTCTTTAGCAGACTGCAGTATGATGTAAATTTAATGAGCTAAATTGTCCCATCAGGGTGGTTCGAATCTAGCCTGATCTAAGTAAAGCATCCCACATAGCTTCATTTGCTCTCTACTGGCAGAAAGGCTTCATGCTTACAAGCAGAGCCAACGTACGATAAGCTGCCAAAACCCGTGGTTAGCATAATGGTTAATATAATGGTTAGTATAATGGTTAGTATAATGTAATCTCTGAGCGCCACACCATAACTAAAGATATTAAAACATTTATGGAAGTCATTGTTCATCAGTCTATAATTTTCTGACCCAAATTGTTCCCAGACACTGGAGTGCTGTAGAGGGAGGGAGAGGAAAGAAAGAAAGAAAATAATGTCATTTTGCTCTATTTATCTTGATCTGCTCTTATTTTTCTTATATATACAGACTGTGTATTTTCCCAGCTATAGAATTTCAACTCCTTTGCAAATACTGGATGGAAAAATAATTTCCCATTTTTGTTTAGTTCCCATGTAATGGCATTCAATGTAATACATCTGGAGCTGAGACCAAAACATTCAGGAACTGTGGAGGGACCAGAAAGGTAGGTGGGGAAAATCCTTTCTAGCAACAGCTCCATGGCATGTTTCGTCCCCGCTATGTAGAGTGTTCACCCTTGAGAACAGAGAATAGTACATACAGCGCAGTGATATCACACTGGATTCTTGCAGAATAAAAAAAAAAGAGGAGACTTTCAGCACTGTCATCCTTGTTATGACCCCCTTCCATGAAAAAGGAATCAGGATAAACAAGCGAAAAAAGGGATTAGTATGTTTCACAGAAAGTCTGTGTGTATTTTTAATCTTATTTCTTCAGCTTCAGAAAACCACATAATTGTAGTTCTACATGTATCTATAAAACTGCATCGTTGTCTTTAAAAAAATAATTTTGAAATTGAATCTTCCTTTTCTTTGGAAATCTCAATTCTGCTGTTCATTATGCAATTGTCATGGTTAAGTGAAAGAAGGAATTGTCTGAAAAAATGGAGTGATTATTTGCTTCTGCTGACAGCACACCTTTGCTATAGAAAATCTAGATTTTATCTTTCTGAAAAAATCACATTTTTCTACCACAGGCAATCTAGAAATGGAGCTTATGAGTCTACCCAGGCTGAACGCTTCTATTATACAGTCAATGGGTTAGATTTGATTTGCTAAGCTTCTCTGCAGTTACATTTTATTTGCCTTTAAATCCTTTCTTTATCCAGCTGGTGTACATATGATATTAAATTAATACAGAAAATTATGTTGCCATCTCTGCTATTTTGTATATCTATGTCCAAAGAAAAGTAATGCATCACAACTCTAACAAAAGACCTGCCCCTGAAAAAAATATGTTTCTTCAGAAAAGTTTTCCTGGTGCCTGGTATTTTTTGGGGATGCACTACTCCTTTTAGGTGGTATTGGACAAAGGAATTAAAAATACATGTTATACATTTGTGGGGCAAAAAGATAACTCTTTCCTTCCAAAAAGATTCGTAATTATTCCAGATTTTGTGTTTCATACTTCACTTTATTCTCTGGTCAAAATACCCCTCATCTTGCTAAGGGGTATTAAATTTCAGAGATTTGTTTACTTACCTGGGCAGTGATATCACCGCTTCATGAGCTCAATAGGAATGGAAACACTGATTCCTTAATTGATAGGAGAGATGTAGATGTGTTGGGGATGGGGACAACATGCATTCCTCAGACTTTTGGACTGCATCTGGAGCTAAATGGCCCTTGTTGTTTTCTTCAGGTGGCCAACTGATGTTAACTGTTTCCAGTAACCTGACATTACTGTAAGTGCAATTATCCCGTGGGAGTAGGATTTATCCCCTGGTCTGTACATGGCCAGGGAATGCAAGGTGATCTCTGTGTACCAACTGATCTGTGATTTAGCTGAAGATTACGATGTGTAATCTATCCTTATTGATCATATTCATATAGATTATTTTTAACTAGAATCTAGTTTGTTATTTGTCTGACTCTCATGATCTGGCTGGCTTTGGACAATATTTCAGGCACTATAGAAAAGAGTGCAATTCTGGAAACCAATTGTATGAAAATAAGAACTTTAGAAATTACCAGAAAAGACAACCCTGTTCTTATCTAAAAAATATTGGGTTTCTAGTCTTTATATCTGCAAGGAAAAGCTGGATAATGTGATACAGATACAGTCTAATAACTTGAACTCTAGATGGAAAATAAATTAAAATACATTTTAAAATCTAAATTAATCTTTAAAATAAGATCTGATAACAAGGAATTAAGAGGGAACCAATTCCTGAATTTCAAAGTATCCACTAGCATTATTTGCATGTTTTCTCCATTCCACAGTTTCCCAGAGACTGCAAGAGGATTTGAAGAATCTGCTGTAGACTTTCAATAAAAAATTCTCCAATCAGTGGAGAAAGATGACCCAGTTTTAAGTGTGTCACTGCTTTGAAGCACCTCCCACACCCAGGGCACAGCCAAAAATAGGAAAGGTCACATCACAAACAAACAAAAAAAGGCAGCAAAAAGACTTCTAAATAAACAAAAAAACCCCTAAAGTTATCATTCTGAAAGGAGTGGGAAACCCCTACATTTCAAACAGGGTTTACTTGTTTAAAAGCACTTTTATGCACATATTGCCATGGATGAACCAGCAGAAGACAGAGATATCTTTATATCCTCCAGGGAAAGGATGGAACTGACTCTTAAGAATTAAATGTGAAAGACTGGGCCTCCTTTGCCTGTTGGCCTGGGCTGACCCACAGAGTTTCAGGAGGCTTGCCAAGTTTATGCTGTAGGTAAGGAGAACTAGCTAGGACTGAACATGAGCAGTCTCCATGACACAAAATTACGTCTGGATTTCTTGATCATTGGGGAAAAACTGAACTTCATCACCCTGTGATGGCACCAGAACAAATAAGACCAGATAGCCATGGCATAGCTCGTTAGAGAGCTGAAATTGCTCTACGGAGAAGGTAAGGAGGCTGGTGATTTTTGTCTCCTCAGTATCAGTACTGATAATCCTCAAGGACTATACCCTTCATCACAGAAGCAGAGGACATCCTGGCTTTTCAGGACATGGGGATCAGCAAAAGCAAGCAGAGGGGGCTGACATTTGCTGCTCCTTTCTCCTACCCCTTTCTCCTGTAGTGTGAGCTGATCACATCCATGTTGTTCTCAGAGCTCTTCAGGAGATTTTCAGAAACTTCACAGATACAGACAATCTTGGGTAGGCAACCAGACACTTCTCAGGCTTTCATGTCCAGAAGCATTTCAGCCTGTTAGGAAATTAATATCTCCTGTCCCCAGACAGCATTCTGCCTGGGTATTGCGTAAGGATAAATGCTTTTATAAATGCTTTTCTCTGCTGATGGTAGATTTGAACTGAAGGTCGAGATTGACTGTGTAGTCAAAAGAGTCCACTCATTCTGCTGCACTGCTGGACAACCTGCAGAGCTCATGCAAACAGAAGAGCCAAGACCTAAAGCTGACAAGAAAGGAAAATAAAAAGAAAACAAAAAACCAAAATGCATTGGTTGTGAAAGAAAACATGGTGTTTATGATGCCCTAGACAGATTGGCTGGAAACTTGATCAGATCAGACTGGAAACTTGATGAAATTAAATGAAAATATTTTTGTTGGTTCTAGTGGGATTGGGATCATTAACAAACAGTTTAAGGCAGCTTGAAGAGGAGATGGATTAATAGATATATATTATATGTGCATAACAAACATAACCGACTAACATAGTTACAGCATGTAAAATACATATAGAATGCATTGTTGGAATTTAATCATTACCATGAAGCACAATTATAATAGCAAGTGACCATACTTTGCTTGGAAAAACGTGGAAGAAAAACACCTTGGTTTAACCATGTTTATGACACTCCCTAACAGAAAGGAATAAAAGCAAAAACACCAACAAAACAACCATTATACCTTGAAAGTAGCATGTGAACACAAGTGTTGCTAAACCATTAGTATTATTACCTTCAGATTTTGTCCTACAATACAACAAATAATAACTACTCTAACTCCATATCGACTTATATAATTCAGACTTACTGCCATAAAGGCAATTTGTACATGCCTATGTAAACAATGTTTAGGTCTTCATAAAATTCTGCTTGTTGACTGCAGCAATACTGTACAAAGTAATGGAGGGTAAAGGGATAAATAAGGGCTTAGGACTGAACTGACCAGTTGTACTGGGTTTGCATGGCTAGGTTTTGGTAGCAGAGAAGGCTACAGGGATAGTTTCTGTGAGAACTTGCTGGAAGATTCATGTCTAATGGAGCCAATGCCAGACAGCTCTAGGATAAACCCACTGCTGGCCAAGGCCAAGGCCAAGCCAATCAGAAATGGTAGTAATGTCTCTCTGATAACATATTTTAAGAAGAGAAAAAAATATTATGCCGTTATAAATATGCTCAGATAAGAGCAGAATGAGAATATATGAGAGGGGAATATGTCTGGAGACACTGAGATCAGTGAAGAATGAGGGGGAAGAGGAGCTTCAGGCACTGGAGCTGGGATTCCTCTGCAGGCCACTGTCCAGTCCATGATGATCCATGGGCTGCCCCTGCAGCTCATGGAGTTCCATGGGTATGCAGAGATGCACCCGAAGCCTGTGGAGGAGCCCCACACTGGAGCAGGTGGAGGCATGAAAGGAGGCTGTGAGCCTTTGAGAGGCCTATGCTGGAGCAGATTCCTGGCAGGGACCTGTAGACCTGTGGAGAGAAAATCCCACACTGGAGCAGGTTTCCTGGTAGGACTCATGATCACATGGGTAACCCACACTGGAGCAGGCTGTGCCTGCAGGGCTGCACACTGTGGAAAGGGACCCACACTAGAGCAGTTCATGAAGAACTGTAGCCCATGGGAAAGAGTCACACTGGAGAAGTTCATGAAGATCTCCTGTGGGAAGGACCCCACGCTGGTGCAGGGAAATAACTTCTCTCCCTGACCAGTGGCAGGAACAACCTATGACGAACTGAACATAACCCCCATTCCTGTCTCCCTGTGTCGCTGGGGGGAAAGGAGTGAGCCCAGGAAGGAGGAAAGGGCTGGGGGGAAGTTGGTTTTAAGACTTGTTTTACTTCTCATTTCCTGTTCTGATTTTGATTGGTAATAAATTCAGTTAATATCCACGTCAAGTCCATGACAATAATCTGTCTGTGAATCTCTCCCTGTCCTTAGCTCAAGTCATGAACACATCATTGTATTTCCTCTCTCCTGTCCAGTTGCAGAGGGTAGTGGTAAAGTGGCTTTGGTGGGTATCTGGCATCCAGCCAGGGTCAGCCTACCACATCCTCACAAAACAAAATTCCCGTTTGTGAGTTCCACCTTGCTTGGATTTCAGAGGGTCCAACTTCCAGTGAAAGATACTAAACCTGAAACTAGCTCCAGTTTTAGCATAATTCCTCTGTGGTAGTTAGAGATCTCAAAAACATGCACTCAGATTACTTCCTCACTTCATAATTCAAGAGCATGCCTTTCCTCTGACTTTGCTTTATCTGTGACTTAAAAAGAGTTTTTTCACTGTAACACAGAGTATCAAATATTTTAGTTAAGCATCTGGTTACTTTCTTAACAATAGTGTATTGTAGCTACTTCTCAACACAGACACAGTCCAATTACCTTCCCCCCTTTCCCTTTATAAAAATCTAAAGAGTAGTAAATATTTGGAAAAAAAAAGAACTATACACAAACTGAGGAGAAGGAGAGGAAGCAACAACAAAAAAGAAAAATGTTTCATGTAATTAACAAAGCTATCCTTCTGAAAAGGCTTTTAACTAGCTAAAGATAAATCTTTCCTCTTAAATGCCACTTTTATTTTTGACAGAATAGTAATTATTTTCCAGTAAAATGGAAAATTTTACTCAATTTCAATCATCTGAAAATGTTTTCTGACCAAAAAGTTAAGAAAATAAGTTGCTTTTTCATGTGCATGATCATTCATAATACCTCTAAAATAAGTTCATATGAACTATGACAAGAAGAAGAAAATATAAACAACTTATAAGATTATAAAAATAACAAAGATTAGCCCATTCAGACGAATTTCAACTAAAATCTTTTTGAGTAGAAAGGGAAATTGTGGTTTCTGTATATTTCTCATAATAGAGAAATTCCATTATATCAAGGAAAAAAGTTGCAGTGGAATAAACATACAGTGGAATAAACAGTTTATTTTTAGAAGTTTAATAATTCAGCAAACAAGTATACAGAGTTTTAAATTTTGCAACTAAAAATTTCACCCAGAAGCAAATATGTTAAAAGAGGTACAGAGACCTCACTGTATACCCTGGCATGTATAGATTACCTTGCAACAAAGTGCGTTGTCTACTGTGTAGGTGATACCTCAATTGCTTTCTTTTTGTTTTAACAATTACTTGGAGGATGGTGAAAGAAAGGTTAAAAATACCCTGTTCTACATGACTCAAAGAGTAATTGCAAATTGAACATTATTTAAAGCATAAAAGAGATATCAAGATTTCTTTGGTTTTGATTTTGCTATATTTTCATGGGGAAATATGAACTCATAGGGGAAATACCAAAATACAGGCAATTTAATGAGATTTAAGAGTAGCATTTGTTACAATTTTAATGTGCCCACTGGTATAAGTTTACCAGGATTTCTGATTAAAGGTTGTCTTTTCAAAGATTCTTTGTTCAGAAATACTACTGGGTTTGTAGCATGTCTTGGACATGATACATTATAGCACCTTTGTAGATTGTAGTATTATTAGGTATATATTGAAAGTTTGATTTCTTTTTGATAGTTTGACAGTGATACTACATTTTTACATTATTCCCAGTGTTTCACAGAATTTTTTTTCTGGAGTTGCCTAAATAAAATCAACTCACATCTCTGGATCAGAGCAAAATTTTTCACACTAAAAAGCTAAGATGTTCAGGCATTAATTCAAGACTTACTTTTCAATTAAAAAGCAGAAAATGCACACAACATGAGCACAGAAACTGCAGGAAATGTTTCACTTTCATAACCCTCTGTCAAATCCCATCACAGTTTAGATTGCTGCATGTCTTGCATCCATGAACTAGCACTTAACAAATTCAAACAAGTTTTACTTGTGATCCTTAAAAGCTTTCTACTCTGTTTTCTACAGCCTGTTTTTGTCTCCCTGTCATGACTTTCTGAGTACTTCAGGTTCAGACCTGGTTCATTGGGGCAAATAATAAAGATCAGTCTATCATAGAAGCTGTTGCACATTTCTTCCCTTATTTCCCTCTTAGTTTGAGCCAGTTTAGGCTGGATCAAAAAGGAGTGCACCTTAGCTTTTCAGAAAAAGAGAATTTGAAGTTCACCTGATTCTTTTAATATAACTGGACCCACACAAGGTTTCATTTTAGACCATCTTAAGAAGGCACTTACACTGTAATTTCCACAAGAAAGATGCAAACAGTAATTTTCTCTCATATCACATTTATTCCTATTTTTGTGCTGTTTTCCATGAGAGTATGCTGTAATTTTATTACAGTAATAATAGGAATACAGTTAATAGAAAGGACTCTTTTTCACATATTGTAGGTCAATTAACATGCTGTCAGTTCTAAGTAAGCAAAGAAAAAGTTACATGACTGTGAGAAAATATGTTTTCATGGATCTCCAGTCCCTAAATAATTCCTCTTTGAGGCAAGGCTATTCTCATCACTTTAGATTTTTTATTGCACAGAGAGCCTGTACACCATCCTGAGCACTTACATACTCCTTCTTTTCCTCAGTAACATGTTTATTTATATTCTGTATTTGACATGTATTTGACATTTGAAACCTAAGTTTCTTTAATCATTTTTCCAGGTGAGATAACTTGTAATGTTTCATGGCCAGATCACTGAAGCCTTGTGAGTCAAGGACTGCTCCTCTCCAGCTTGGCTTCTGAAGTAATACTGTCATCCTCAGCAGGCTGGATAAATACAACCATTTTTTTCACCTACTTTTTACTTTAGGTTTCACAATTTCTTCTTCCTTTCTCAAAGAGAAGATGCCCAACAGCCCACCATCTATCTGTTCTTTCTCCTCTTCCTTGTGTGAAGAAGACTTAATTCCCAGGCCATTCCTGAACTGGATCTATGAATTTTAACAGAGGTATTTTCTGTCCTCAGCACCTGCTGGAGTAGACTGATGTAAGAATCTTATCCCTCTTTGCTTCCCACCTCCCCTTCTTCCTTCCCACCGACAGTGCAGAGAAACAAAACATGGGGTTTTTAGTCAGATTGTGGCTTCTAAAAATCCTTCTTCAGTTCGCTTAAGGAGAGGAGTCTCTTCTGTTCTATCATGGGGTCCTTCCTATGGGAGATGGCTCTTTGTGGACTTTTCCAATGTGGTTCTAATTTTCAGAAGGAGCAGTCCTGCCCAACCTGCTGTTACTTGAGTCCCTCCCACAGGCAAAATAGTCTTCTCGAACTACATGGTATGGGTCATTTTAGTTCATGGGGTATAGTTTTTTAAGGATGAGTTGTTCTGGTTTGGAAGCAAGGCTTCTCTGTCTCTATCTTCTCTCTCTCTTTCCGAGTTTCCCACTAGAATACAGCTTTTCAGCATCCGTGTTTTCAGCATCAGCATGCTCCAGCATGAACACCTTCTCTCATGGGCTGCGAGTGGACCCCTCCATCCCCCATGCACTTCATGAATTACAAGGAAACAATTTGTTTGTTGGATTATAAATCCTCATCATGGCTTGTAGAATAATCTCAGCTCCAACACCCAGAGCACCTCCTGCCCCTCCCTCCATCCACCGACCTTGGTGCCGCCATGTTGTTCCCTCACGTGTCTTCACCTTTTTCTTTTCTCTGACTCAGGAGAGAATTGTTGTCCGTAGGTTTGTTTATTCTCAAGTTCTATCAATTGAAAAGTTCTTACAGGGTTTAACAGCACTGAAAGGTTGATCCTGTCCAGGCTCTGCACCAGGGAATGGCTCTCCATGCCCCTCGCTGTTGGCCACGTGGTCCCTGCCAGCCGCCACAGCGCCGGCTCCATTCAGGGCCTCTCTTCACACAGGGCATGGAAAAGGAGAAGCTGCTGCCCCTGCCCCTGCCCTTCTGCCCTCAGCACAGCGAGTTAAAAGAGGCCAAGCAAGCACAAGTTCTCTGTGGACCATGCAGAGATAGCTGTGGGCCATGTGGGCTGAGATATCTCCGGCTGCACAAGTGCTCCTGGGCCCCGGCCACACGGTCCCAGCTGCGAGGCCACTTGTGGTGCCAGGATGGTCCCCATTGGCATGGCCCTGGTGTCTGCCTTGCCACGCCTGCGAGGAGAGGAAGAAAGATGAATTGCATGTGTTTTTTCCCTCCTTAAATATGTCATCACAGAGGCGTTACCAAATATTTTATTTGGCTTGGCAGCATGTTTATTTTCAGAGTCAGCCTGCGATTGACTTTGCCAGGCACAGAGGAAGCTTCTAGCAGCTTCCCACAGAAAAAATGGCTTCAGTGGCTGGTTTCTTCACTCCTCACCAAAAGATCAAGCAATGCAAAACCAACACAGTATGCTACACCATCATTTGCTATTTTTTATTGTAGGAGCAGTTGGTTAGGGAGGAATCGTGACCAAAAATGTAAGGCAGACCAAAATACGTAAGCAGTCCCTTGATCTTTACTTAATGCAGGAGTTCCCATGAAACAGATAGAAGTCATTGAGATCATCTTCAGGCTGATGATCTAAGTCACACCAAAACTATTACAGTCCCCAGACAGTTTGTAGCTGAGGCCGTACCAGGTTGCCTCATATTTTATTCCAAATCTGCAATTGCTGCAGTTGTGGAGATCGCACCCAATTGTTTTGTTTGAAGAAAATCTGAAATAGGAAGTGCCACTCAAAAGTGTGGTTTTGAAAGAATCACTGTGCAGGTGGTAAAACAGCACTATTCAATGAATTACGAAAAAGGATTGGTGACCTAAAGTCTACTCCAGGACAGGGAGAGACAGACCATTAGCTCTCTTCCTCTTCAATTTTTTTTGAGTAAACAGAGGAGTTCATCCCTGAGAGAGTTGAGGTGGTTAGATGTTGAAGTGCTCTGTACCAAGGTGAGAATCCTGGCCTGGAGAGCAGCATCGGAGCATGTTATGAACAGCCAAGACAGTCCTCCAGAAGCTCCGTTCATCTTGTCCAATGACTGCTGCTTAGCCTCTTCTCCATTGAGAGCATATCATTGGCCAGAAGATGGCAACAGGATAAGAGCAAAGGTTTTAGTAAAGCAAAGATTTTAGTAAAGAAGACAAAAGCATAGCAATAGGGAAGAACACGACTGGGCATGATGGAAAAGGAGAGGAGAACCCCCTGTGGCAGGGGGGGTGTTATAACTAGATGCTCTTTAAAGTCCCTTCCAATGCAAATCTTTCTATGACTCCATGATTCAAAGAACTCGTTGAATCCTCAAGTGGAGTCAACAGCAGAAAGACATGAAGCTGCAGAAAAGGCAGAAAGGACTGTAAAATCAGCACTTGAATAGGGAACAGAAGCACAGTTATTCTACAGATATAACAAACATTAGATTTGAAAAAAACATGCAGAAGAGAGAAATCACTTGGCCTCCTTAATTCCATGGCAAAAGGAACATGAGACTTCAGAGATGGAAGATAGTATTTGTGATCTCACAGAAGGCAAAAAACTAATGATGAAATCATTGAGAGTTTACAGTATAAAAGACCATGTAACTGTAGACAATAATCTAAATAAACATTACACTGTTAGAAGTAAACAGCAGATGCACTGCTGAATTGAGAGACACTGTTGAATTGTAAGTCTTGGGAAGGGCACAAATGAGGGGAGGAGATCAACAGAGAAAAGAGATTTGGTGTGGAAGATCACAGAGAAGGATCAGGTCCAAGCAGAGGTGAGGTTGAGAGCACATCACTGGAGTAAAGTGTGAAAACCAATGAACTATTTTCGGACAAATGATAGTATAAGGAGAAGGAAATAAGAGGCAGCAAAATGAAAGTGCTGGCTGACTTGATGACTAAAACTAACAAAGGAGATATTGGAGGACTCAAAATAAAGGGGGTGTGAGCAGTTAGAATCAAAGGGGAGGCACAATAAAAGATTTGTGGTGACACCAGTCAGAATGGAATACAATCAAAATAATTAAAATTCAGTTTTTACAAAATTATATTTTCTGATTGCTTCTGCAATAAACACTTTAATCCAAGTCACTCTTTTACATTAACTGAAGATCACAGCATCTTATTCTTGATTGACAGACACATCTGAGACAGACAGGTTGTCAGAGCTACTTAGAAGGCAGAGAGATTTGAGATGACAGTGGAGAATGGCTGGCTGAAGAACTGAGCACATGGGCCCGGAACCCTCAACTTTTTAAAAAACAGCCAGTTTACCCTTGTTAAAAGGAGATAATTTAAAAATATATGTTTTGTCTTGGAATGCAAAATGTATGCTAATTTTTAACATAGCCTTTAAAATTAGCCTTATTCTACGATTTTTACCCTATGTTAAACTCAGATCTAGTATGAGATACAGAATAATAGAGAAGTCTAGGTTGGAAAAGACCTATAGAAATCATCCAATCCAACCTTTTAGTCTTTAGATTAGGTTATCCAGGGCCTTGTCAAACTAAGACATTAATATTTTCAATGAGGTGGACTCTACCACTTCCCTAAGCAAACCATTCCACTATTTTAGTGATATTTAGTGATGTTTTTCTTCTGTTCAGGCAGCAGTTTGTACTCTTTCCCTCTTGTCCCATCACCATGCATCACTGTGAAGCAAGAACAGCTTCTACTCCATAAATAACTTTTAGATACAAGATTCTTTTATCTTCTTAACTTCATCGTCCCCTGGCAGAGCAAACACAATTCCTTAAACCTTTCACTGTATGCCAAATTCCCCAGCACTATGATTATCTTGTTCCCCCCAGAATGGATCCGCTCCAATTTTCCAGTGCCTCTCAAAACTTTTTAAAATCCTTTTAAATGTGAAAATGTGAACAGGTTGTCTGCTGTGAGTTGATGAAGGAAGGATGCCTTTGTATCCTAATCCTAGTATTTTTTTTTGGTATCTCCAGTAGCCATCTGCTTCATCTTCATTCTTAGCATCACCTGTGCAACTTCATAGTTTCTCCATGTCCTTTCTGCGTCTTTTCTCCTCTGCTAGCACAATACACCCAGGTTTCCTGGCACTGAGGTCCCCTCAGTGTTTACTCACATCATCATACCCCATTCTTTACTCAGCTTTGTTTCGCATGATGTTCAGCCAAGAGGCAGCATGTGCTGAGTCTAATGAACAACGTTAGCTTTCTTATTTCCTAAGGGGTACAAAGTGCTTCTTCTCTTTGCAGAAAACTGTTTGCTTTAAGAGTTTGGAGAAATAAGTTCGATTACACTTGGGAGAAGATTACTTTCTCAGAAAGTTCTTTATTGGATAAACATACAAAAATTGGTGATCCATGAAAGTCAGAAAGTAAAAGGTTAAAGGTGAAAGTAAGAGAGGACAAGAATAGTGGAATTCTAGGCAGAAAGCACCATCTGCCTTCATAGCAGCTAAGAGAAGTTGTCAGCAAGGATCCAAAAATATAGTTCAAGAAATATGATATCATGGGACACTTGTGTCTATGATATTAATCATGACCTATTGCTCTTACTGATGACCTATGCAGAATATGCAGAAACCAGAGCAAAAATTAAAAAAAGAAATAGAAATAGAAATAAAAATAAAAATAGAAAAAATGGAAGACGGGGCTTATTTTAGATCAATCTTCACAAGACTTTTTAAACTTTCATTATTTTCAGAGCTAAGATTTAGAAGTAAAAAGTTGTGCACTGGGTACTTGAGTGGACTTTGAATGGAAGTAGAATTTCTTTACAGCTTTTGGGCATCTTTGTTTAAGAGAGCCTGTTGTAGCTGTGATTAAACACAAAATGTAACGCCAATGTATTCACAGGGCTATTTCCCAAGACAATTGAATGCATTTGTTCCCCATATTTGGTACAATTTGATGAATGTATATGAAATCTAGGCTCAATCAACACAAGGCTGTCAGCCCACAGAGGAAACAAGAAGTGATGTGGAACTGGATACAAAACTGAATAACATGGAAATGTGGAACTGTGTATACCTGGAATGAGAAAATGTAATTTAAGATAGGGAGAACAATACAGAGTTTCTTCTTCCTTATAAATGTGGTGGTCTTACAGGGAGAGTTACACCACTTTAGTAGGCACACCAGGCCGGAGATCTTCAACGCACAAACAGAGTGACGCTGTTATCTAATACTGTGATCTTGTAAGAAGTGACTAAAGGCTGTTGAAAACAGGGAAGCCCATATGCTGCCACCAAACTCAGAGTGAAGATAGCTGAAGTCTGTGGCTTAGACGCTCACTGTGCAGCAGAAGATAGGGCATAAGGTACTCTGGACATATAAACCTGAAATTCTAAACTGGACTTCTGCAAGGTCTAAGAATATTTGACTGTGTCCTTGGGTCATCTCCATCTAATATTTTTAGCAAGCTATGTAATTGTCCTGGTTTGAAAGACAGATGTCTGTCAAGGAAGGCAGGAACCTTTCTTGGAATGGAAAAGGGTAGCCCCCTTCCATCCAAATTGATATACTTTTGAAATTAAGGGGCTTTCAGGCAGAGATATACACATAGGAATAACAGCTCTTTACGAGTGTGTATAACAAGGCAAACAAACAACAACAACAATGGCAGTGACAACAACCAGAACCACAAACCCAGTGAGGCCTTCTCGGCCTCAGACACTTTCCCCTGGGTGCAGTTCTGGTCACCGCCAGCAGGGGCGCTGGTGGCTCCCGGCGGGCAGGGCGGGTGCAGTGATTCCCCCGCGGCTGCAGGGGGCGCTGTGGGCGGCCTCAGGGAGCGCGCGGTAATGGCGGACAGGCTGAGATGGGAAGGGATAGAGGAGAGGCTTTGCTCCACAAACCCCTGGGGCAGCCGATCCTGGTGACCCAGCAGGACCCTTGGAAACAGCAAGCTGAGACGGCAGGAATGAGCAAAACTCCTGGAGTGGAGGACGAGAGGTGTCAGGAGCTCCGGTGCTGTGGCTGGACCCGCGGGGCGTCTCAGCAGGCCGGGGGTGCGGGGCGACAGCGCAGCGAAACCCCGGAGCAGCGCCGAAGGAGCGGCGGGGGTGGAACAGTGGCGGCCCAGCTCCCAGCAGGGCAGGGAAAGGCGGGCTCAGGATCCCGGGATTTTCCCCTGAGGCGGCCGAGCAGGCGGTGAAAAGTCCCTGTTTTAGTGAGGTAGATGTGAGGAAGGTGCCGGTACAAAGGCAGAGCTCCACTCACGGTAGAAGAAAGGCAGCAGGAGGTGGAACCCTGCAGTGGTGACAAATTCTCCCCACAGCGACCGCAGCCTCTCTCCCCTCTAAGAGCTGAGCTCAAGACAGTGAGGGGCTGCTCCCAACGCTGTTTTTTTCCAGTCCAAAACTCGCGGAATCTCTGCCGTTCACCAGAAATCCCAGGTAAAGAGAGAGTAGCCAGCTGCAGCCCTCCCCTGAGCTGTGACACCTTTTGTCTCTCTTAACTATCCAGTCCTTATTGTCTCCTAGCAACACGTATGGGGGAAAATTCCTTTAGAAGAAAAAAAAAAAAAAAAAAAAAAAGCCAACAAAACCAAGCCAACAAATAAACAAAACCCCAAAAGGACAACTCCTAAACCCCAACATTAATGTAATGTATGACAACAAATAATTAGGGACTGCTTGAGAAAGGAGTTTTCCCATCTAACACTGCAGTTACCTAAAACTTGCCTCTGTGGAATTCTATACACACCACCAAACAGTAGAACGAATGCTGTGAAACCCTAGCTCTGCTGGGATTCTGCTGTCCTCCAAAACATAGATTAGCATGCATGAACACGTTGACGTGTTTAATGTACTTGTGCTGACATGTCCAGAAAAGGGTATGACATCTGTGATTTTACCCCTCCATGCCAGTTATTTGGATACCATTCTCTGAGGCCGTCAGGAGTGTGCATATGTTCTGTGTATTTACCAGAATAAACAACACACAAAGGTTCTCAGATGCACAATGGAGAGTTCACTGACTACACAAGATTTTACTTTTTTTTGGCGGCAGTTTCAGAGTTTCAAGTAAAAAACACTGGACTGAAGGGGACACTTGAATCAATTTGTGAGTACAACTGAGGAACCTGGCATCCAGAAACCAGTGAATGGATCTCCCTTGTCCATATGCAGGCTTAGATTTCCACTTTTCCGGGAATATTTCCAATTACAGTCCCGCTCAAAGCAATGCAAGTGTTATTCAATACAAGTCACTAATAACTACTAGAATTTTGTTTTTAACTCTTTCAGTTAAATGTTGAGTAATTTCAATTAAAAGTCAAAAGTGGAACTGCTAGAAAACAATGCAAGTTTTTCTTTAAAGCAGGTATCTTTCAGTTATGGGGAAAGAATGTTACACACTGAGGAGAAGAATCTCAGGTCAGTAATGCAACCTTTACTTCACTGAGCATTAGTAGTACTTGACAAAAATCCTATGAGTCTGATTAAAGTTTTGGGTCATGTGTATTAAATCATCCATAATTCTGCTAAGTTACATAATGGTAAAAACATCTCTTGAAACACACAGAAGGAACAAACATGCTTACAAAGGGCAGAAACATAAAGAAATTGAGTAGAAATCCAATCTTTTGAGAGATTTTGATATGCAATGTTATTTCCTAAGTAATCATAAGAAAATTCTGATGAAAATCTGCCATTCCATTCATGTCACTAGAAAATCGCGTCCCTGGAACAAACTAAATAACAATTTTTCTGTGAATAAAAAACAATCGAATATTTTCACAGATATTTTGCCTTCTTTCAAAATAATTTATTGTGAGAAGAGTTAAGATTTTAACTTCTTCCGGACAATAAACCCACCAAATTAACACTCAACTTGACCATAGTGTTATCTTAAAATGCACGTGAAAGAAGATTGGTGACTATTGTATTTACTTCTTCATCTCACATGCTGTATGAAATAATTTCAGCAAACACTGCTTATTCCTAGATATTATGTTACTTTCAAAGTCAGTTTTCATCTACATTGTACCTAATATGCAAAGGGCGAGGAATATTTTCCTGGATTGGACAGATCAAATCATCAGTTCATGAATGGAACACCAATAATATGAAAGTCTAACAGTGCATGTGGTACATACATGGAGTTATAGAATTTGTAAGTTCCTCCAGAGTGTGAGCAAAATGAACATTCTTCATCAATTTCAGCTCTTTTTTTGCACTGGTGCAATTTTTCTTTGCTCTTTAAGAGGGTTTACCCTAATAAAAACCTAAAATCGTATCCTGCTGCTCTGCCCTATGCTTAGTCTAAAGTAAATCAAGTGTTACTCCCTCCGAGTTTGGTTTTACTACAGTGAAGGTGTTGAAAGGAACACTGAAACTTCCCTAAAAATTTTTTTTCTCCGTCAGCTGGCAAGGACATTTGTGGAAAAATTATAAATTCACATCAGTGAATAAAATGTTAATATAAAAATAATGTATTTCTAGGTACTTTTAAATAAATCTGATAAAATATATCCATTCAAAGGCTTATCTTTGAAATAATTCTTCAAGGAAAAGTGAATTAATTCCAGTTTCAACTAAACTTTTCTCATGGGAATGGAAATTGATACAATAAATTGAGGGAGCTTATTGTTGTTGCTCTCCAGTCTTTGACTTACACAACTAGAATGGTTTCTCTGAGCGCATCTCTCAGTGCTTGTGCTTAATAATCTTTCACTGAAGAGAAAGGCTTCCTTTTCAGTTTTATATGTCTTTTTAATATGCATTAGCTCAACTAACAGAGGAAAGTTTCACAATATATTTTAGAGGCTCAAACAAAGCAAAATCAGTTATTACTGAAATTATTTTCTCTCTCCACCCAGTAAAAAGTAGAGTCTCAGGCTCAGTGAAAGACGAAAGAAAAATGCACATGAATCAATTATGAAAAAGAGAAAGTTTCTTTGAATGAGGGAAAGCTGATTGGAATTAAGATAGGCTTTGTTCATATCTGCAAGTTACACGGAGAGTACTTTTCAGTGGAACAGAAAAGGGGGATTTGGGAGTGTTTGGCTGCTTAATGCTATAGTGCTTCAGACCCCATGTGAAAATTTGCTGCTAGCTATTAATCATCATTGTGTCTCTGCAAAGAAGCTGTTACAATGATGACTATATATCATTATATTCCCACTGTAAGTAACGGATCAGAGCGCTGGGAAAGTTGGAAAAGAGCGGCTGGAAAACTTTTAAGCCGTGGAATCTATTTAAATAAATTTACATCACATTTGCTATTTTCTCTGGTATGGGAATCATACTTTAACATGAAACAATATGCTATGTTCATGGGTCCTGGTCTTTTATTCTCCTGTCTCTGAGCCTACTTTCCAGGTCAGCTTTTGCCAGTGCTGACAGCACGCTTTTCTCATAGCCTCTCCTTCTCATAGCCTTTGGTTGCTTTCAAGTTCAATTTAGCACAATGAAGTTGTTATGCATGACAGTTTGGAGAGCAGAATGGGTGGTGTCTGAGCCTGCTGTGTCGCTACTAAGTGGGCTCATTCTCTGCAAGCCAGCTCAGTTACTGAAGCCTTGCTGGTGGGACACCACAGTGGACTTCCAGATGTTCCCATCCTGACGAAAACAATTAGCTTCAAACTGCAAGAACCTGCAGGTCACCCTTTCTTTCAGCGAGACTGCACCATTTAATGTGCTGCAGCAGATTTCAAATTCATGTTGATTTATCCTGTTGTACTCTTCTTTTATGGTCTTTATTTATAGATGTGTAAAGCAACTGGGAAAGTTTGAGTCTCATGTGGTTGAGGAGGTGTATTTGAAATCTGAACCATTGTTTTATGTTTATTTTACAAAGTACTAGACTTGAAACATGTCAGGCTTAATTCTGTTAGGCTGAACTGCCTAAAACAGCCCTGAGGTTCCTCAAACAGAACCTGAAAGTGTCTCTTCTGCTAACCATCAGCAGCAAGCCAACAATAAATAACCCCAAAATGTTCAAGATGCCACCACAGATGTCTGTTACAAGAATACTGAAACAAATTGAAAACCATTTACAAATGGAAAATTATGCAACTATTAAAATAAGTTCATTTTGAGCCTGTATTGAGGTGCTGCAAGCTGCCTGTTCTTGCCAGGCACAGCTGGTTGTGTTCATTGCTAAGAACATTGTAGGCCACTGAATTCAATAGTACAACACAGCTGCTACTCTTACAGGATAAATATTATTTTATTTTGGCATTAACCTCGCTATTAACACAATGGTAGGTTTCTTATTTTTCCTTACCAAGCTCTGCTAGCCCTGCTATGACAAGAGCCAATTGCAGACTAGTTGACTTTACACTGCTAACAGCCAGTACCTGTTTTTTAGATTCCCCAGTAAAAAATATTCTATTGTCTCGATTATTTATTTTTGTATTTACTGGATAAACCCATCAAATAATTCTCTTTCTAGATTAAAACTTATAGCAAAGAGTATTCAGAATAATAAGATGCTGCCACCCTCTTTGTCTATTGCCTCCCTCTCCACTCTCCTCCTATTTTCTTTCTTATTTTTTTGGTTTCAATCCACAGGAGAAAAATATTATCAAAATTCCTCTCTTGTAAAATGCTAGGTGTGACTTTGTGTTTTTGAAAGGTAAAATTATGCCATCAAGTCTTTTATGTCTTAGAATTATTTCTATTTATCAAAGAACCAGATAATGTATTTAAAACATCTAGTTTTGAACCACATAAAACACATTTATTACAGATGCAAAAAAAATTACAAAATCTGGACTAATTGTAGTTTGAGTTTCAGAAGTCTATTTTTTCCCTACTGTGTATTAACCTTCCTTCAACAATGCATGAGTACAACTTGGTGCAATTAGCAGGCTACAACAAAAATGAAAATAATCAATACTACATTTAAGGCCAGACATAGATTTCTTGGTCAAAAAATGACAAGGGAATAAGAATATTTGGCTTCTGATATAATTTATTCAGATGCATCAAAAAAACAGAGGTATTCCTAACTATTGGATAGGGAATTTTTTCCCTGTCACACGTTCACAAGAAGGCTAGGCATTATTTTTGCAATATTGCCACAGCTAAACATTTCCTTTATCTATGAGTGATCTCCTGTGAGGAGTTGTGATACATTATAGTGTTTACTCCTTATTTTAGTAGAGGAGTGTAATGAGTTGTGTAAGTGAGTAGGCTAGTTAATCTGTTGAAGAAAAGGCTGCATGAATCGGCCTTTAAAATCACAAGAACCTTTGCTTGATATATTTTAGACAAAAAATATGGCTTTGTTGTACTTCTTCAACCACCAGTGATATAGGTCTCACTGATTTTATCAGTAGAATATTTAGGTCCACAAAATGGAAAAAAGCCACTGAAATAAAAGGTTTCTCAGGGCAAAATGAAATACAAAAAGAAAAGAAAATAGGAAGAACCCAAAGAGCAACACAGACTTGAAGCCATTTAGTCCAAATACATAACCACTATAAATCATGACTGTCCTAAGCAAGAATGTATGTGGTTGTGTCAAAAAACAAAGACCCTAATTTTAGATCTATAAAAAATACTTAAATTCTCTAAGTCAGTTTTATAATAATTTTGTTGTAGTCATCATGGCCTCAGTGCAAGAGACAAAGTCTGCAGGAAAATTCATATCTGAGATTGGCATGTTAAGAAATGTTCACAAATTTGAAAGCTTCCCTTTTCTTTTATCCTCTCAGTTGAGTTAACAAAAGATTTTAACAAAACATCTCCCATAAACCTGCTTAGGAGTTTCAGAAAAAGTTTTAGTCCTAATTATTGTGTTTTTATAAAAATTGACTCTTGCAAAACCTCCTGCCAGTAGGGATTGCTGGCTCCACAACACATCCAAACTAGGCAAAATCAGACTCGAAAGTCTTGAAAGTTTTGGTATTTGCTAGCATGGCCTTGTAAATCATCCAGAAATAAAGACACCAAAGTTAGAATGATATCCATACTTACTCTAGCTAAGTAATGTTGCAATGATGTAGTATATTTGTGTTTGCATGCACATGCATACAAAGTGGTGGAAATTTTTTTATGCGAAAAGCCTTACTGTATTACACTGATGCTCTTTGCTGTTGTGCTGTTATTTCATTGTCATTTAGCATTGCTTTCTCTTTTCTTAATTTCCCAAGAAACATAGCACAAAGACTAATGAGAGCAGATTTATCCAGATCCAAGACTATTGCTGTCAAAGCATTTCTTGGAGTAGAGTCACAATGTTGTCGAAATCTTCTCCTGCAGGCAAAGCCAGATGCATGACATAGCTACTGTTTCCATCTTCTTGGGACTCATTGGGGTGTTCCTTGTAATGAAATTGATATTTTAATTTTCTGTAGCCTATTGGAGAGTGAGTTTGGGAGTGATGAGGCATGAAACATCACTTTGGCAATATATTAGTATCCTCACAAGGATGTATGATTTATACCTGGACCTTTAAGGACCCAGGTTGCATTGAAACCCATGAAATTGGAAACCATGCAGAAAATACACACCATTCAGATTAAGCCCAAATATCTGGTAAGGCTCAGTTGAAGAAGCTGATTAACTCCTTCTGGAGTAATGAGAACTCAGTCAATGCCTACATTCAGACATTGAGGTTCTTGCAACCTGCAGGACATCATTGGCTTCATCTATACACCAAAATGCATTGGCTTAAAAAGAACTGGAGGAAGTGGAGGAAAGGTTCATTTAAACCTTTTTAGCTGCATTGGTGTAGTGTGAAGTCAACTGTTTATGCACTTGTAAACATATGGAAACAAATTTGGGAGCCTTTGGATGCATGACCATGATTGATTACAGTAACTCTTTCAGTGCCCTTGACATACAAGGGAAAGATCATACAAACTAAGTGGAATTAAATAACCTTGATTTTATTTATAAGTGTTGCAAAGGAATCATCTCCTACTAGATACTGTATCTCTAAGGAATAGGTGATTAATCTTTCAGCTGTACATTTTTGACAAGTTAAAGCTCGATATCGGTCTGAACCATAACATTTTTATGAGTTAGGCCTCTGGTTGCCAAGTGTGTCCTATGATGGCTGTGACAGAGACAAAAAGCCTGTCAGCCAGAGCCAGATCTTTCTGGCCATCCCTCAAGTGTCTCCTGACCTCCTGCTAGACACTTGTTGAAGTGTCTGATCTGTTAATTTGAAAAGCTGCTAACTGACCGAGTGACAATGAAGAGACTGGGATTGTATTTTGCACTGCACACCCAGATTAAAAAGATTGAGACCTGGGTAAGATCTGGTTGATAAAGTGTAAAGCCAACTGGAGGTAGATGGAACTCTCAGCAGAGAGTAAGGCTGTGGTGTCTCACCTGGAGACAACCATTGCCCTCCAGGGCTCCTTCACATCACCACCAGCACATCTGTTGTTACCTTCATTACAATATATATGTTTCCGTGGTCTGAATACAGTGCTTCATCATTGCCAACAAGGCCTAGTGATTCCTTTACCAGGCTGGTTCAAATAGCTGGGATGTAACTAAAGACGGTTGTCTGCTGCTGCCTATTCTTTGGTTTCTGTCAAAGTACTTTGGGGGCCTTGGACTGGTTCCCAATAGACAGGTGTCCATATCAGAGAACAACAGCATCATTTGACACTAATTGGCACCCATGTCAACTGCCTCAGCTGCTTTCAGCCTCTACATGTGATCCCTCCACATCAGATGAGGCATGCTGGTGGTAAGTTTGCTCTGCTGCAGCCTCTCCTGCAGGACAGACAACTAGCTCAAGCAGACAGGAGAAAAGCCATAAGGAAATGATTTGTGTGGTAAACCTGTCTTTTTGAGCAGAGTATTTACCAACAAATAGCTTTTGATATATAAGTAATGCAATGGCAAAAGTTTACAGTGGTCTTGAGGTCTGACTGTACACACTTCAGCCCTTGATCAAACATCAAGACAAATATCAAAATAAATATATCCTGAGCAAGTTCAAGCAAAACAAACTTTCTTCTGACCTCATTGTTAAAAGAGCAATAAAATAAGTTTTAAAGGTTCCTGTAGCACATCACACCAGAAATCGCCCATTTTATACTTTCTCTGCTATGCACTCCTTTCCCAAAAACCAAAGTGTTCAATTTGTGCTTACAGGTAAATCATATTTTTTGAATAAGCAATCAACAATTTCTGCAGGGCTAGTGTAGGAAAGCACTTAATAAAGACACATGCTTGCTGTTTTCTGTATAAACACACTTTAATACCATGACTCAGATAAGCACCACAACTTCTGTCTTCCAAATTTAACAGGCTTCAATAGACTCATTAGTGGATTTTTCTTTAGGATCAATGAGGCTCAAAGAGCCCAAAACAATGAAGCTAATCACAGTCTCTTTCCTGGATCCAAGCTCTATTCACTGCAGACTCTATTTCTTAGCGATTGTATTTCAAAACAGGTAAATATTTGCTTTTTTTTTCCTTCATACATCTTTTATGTTTGGGTGTTTTGGTTTTTTTATCTGCAGATGCTTGTATTTAAACTGGCATGGCAAATGGCAGGGTTCTTCAGGTAATCTTTCATTGGACACAAATGACCTGGCATTAAAATGAAGATAAAATAATCTCAATTAGAGAACAAAGCTTTAAAAAGCCATGGCTAAATGGGTGGACCAAACAAAAAAGCCTGATAGTTAGGAGCAGAGTTGGGCAAGCCACAGTCCCAACTGCTCATCTAATTAATAAACCTAGGCTGTATCAGCAGTCCAGCAAAAGTGCCCAGCGGAGTGCAATGGTATCAGCTGGTAGCCTCTTTGTAGCGCCTGTGTCAGTGGAGGGAAGGCATTCAGACAGTGAGGCCATGGCAGCTGAATGTCAGCAACAGCCTTGAACATCTGGGCTCCAGGCTCCCTCGCTGAAACAACAATTTCATCATGAGGAGAGACTCTGCTTATAAGTGATGTGGAATGCTCACTTACTAGCAATGTTCCTAATGATATGTGCAGCATCCTAATCAGACCCTTATCAGCATTTTCACAAAATAAAACCAATTGCTGCTGATCAAATGTCAGCATCTATGGATGAAAGCGGCACAAGAAGCTGTGCACAAAAGGCAAGGGTTTTTCTTCTTGATTTGAGTGTTGCACTTTGGAGACCACTCTTTTACTGATATAAACAGCACATGATTGGTTAAAACACTCCGAGAAAGGAACAATTGGCATCTGGCATGCAATATTTTCTAATGGAAAACAACAGAACTTTCCCAAAAATCAGCCTTGTGCATTTCATGCTAGTAGCGTTCTGTTCTTAAGACACATGCAGGACACAGTAGAGACCTGGAAATCTCTCTGTGGCAATGCACATCAGTATTGACCAGCAACATCAACATTACCAGCTATAAGCAAAGAGACATCCTCTGTGGAGTATATTGCTTGGGCCATTCCCACCTTGCCTTCTCTTCCTGAAGGGCTGTCAGAACAAACATCTGCACTGAGGAAGGCAGAGTCCTCCCATGGCTCCTCATTCCCATCTCATAGTTGTGCTGATGATATGACAAATTATTATTTGGTTGGGTTAATATACAAACAGCAATACTTTTCTGTTCATGCAATTAGTTTATTGATAAACTATTACAGGAATAAATGTTCATGGCATAGAACCTTTCACAAGCATCTGGCCCATCACACCAAGCCCACTGACCAGTCTCACAGCATGTTTGTAAGTTGCCCATTTAGGATGATTTGAAAACCAAGTCTGGTTTTGGCTAACAATGCTGTCCCCCAGATGTCCTGTGATCTCATCCTTTACATACGGCAGGCAGGAGAAGGGGATAGTCTTTGAATATAAGTGAACACAATTCAAGATAAACCACGTGTAATGAGCAATTTCTGGCTCAGACCACATCTTCCATAAAGTAGGAACTAATGAGGGAAAATTTTTTGTCTGATATGAGAAATAATCCTATCTCTTATTCAGCTCTGGACATGGAGGGGAAAGGAAAGAACAGAGAAACTATGCTACCAAAAAAATTCAGACTTGTTTGAAAAAAAGAGGTCTTCAGCATTGGTACATTTATTCCTCAGGTTCCCATGGAATTGAGTATCAAAGCAAAAAAAAAAAAAATCCCTATGGTTAGTTTATTGACTTTTTTCCCCCTGGAAACAACTTTTGCACTAAAAATGGAAAAAACTGACTCACTTGAGAAATATTGCTGGTCCTCATTCTCAGTGATGGACTCCTGAAAAGTGGAATAGCATTTTTATTTAAAAAATACTTATAGTGTTTGAAAAATAATACTTTAACATTACAGTAAATCATAAAGAGAGCCTACAAGAAATCTGGAGAGGAATAGTTCACAAGAGCAGGTAGTCATAGGACAAGGGGCAATACCTTCAAAAAGCAACAGTAGATTTAGACTGGATACTATGAGGAATATTTTTCCTGTGAGGGTGGTGAAAGTTGTGGATGCCCCATTCCTGAGTGATGTTTCAAGCCACCTGGTCTAATTGAGGGTTTCCTCATGTGGAAATGACCATGGCAGGGAGATTGTAACCAGATGATCTTTCAGGTCTCCTCCAACCCAAACCATTCTATGATTCTCTGGACATGTAGTATTTGTGATTTGACAGAAAAGGTTTCCTTTATGGGGAGATAAATACATTAAAGTCTGATTTTCATTTCTTGATCATAGGCAACACGAATTGGCTGCTGTTTGACTAAATCTACAACAGTACTATTGAAAAAGATAATTTATTAAACAATGATGTCGTGAACACCTCAATTGAAGACTAAAGTTCAAGAAAAAGAATTCACAGATATTTCAGAATAAGCCACTTGCGGTAAAATGTCAAGCTGAGATCAGGACAAACATTTAGTCATAATGAAGTCAAAGTATAATGAGCCATTGCATTTCTAAGTGTGAAGTTAACAGATCAGCCTGTGCTTTTCCCTGCTACATAAACACCAAAAAAAGTGTGATGGCAGTGAACAGAATTAGAAGAATTCCCCCTACCAGGCATGTAAGCAGCCACTATAACGTGTAAACAAGGAAGGATTGAACCAGGGAAATTACACAAGCCCTCACACCACACTTTCCTTGAGGTTGTCCAATGAACTCCGTGTGGAATTGCCAGTTTATTGGTATTGGTTTCTATCCTCAGCTTCTGTGTTGCTTTCCAAAGGTCCCTGTGTGCTGCTCACCATGACAGCAGGGAAGGCATTGCCAGTTTCAAAGTAAAAGAGACTTTTAAGTCACTTGTGCTGCTGTTCATCCAGAGGGCTCTGGAGTCACAGCACTTTTTAACTGTTGCTGGTTTGAAAGATGTGCTGGATCCATAGTCCTGATCACATTCCCTCTGTATGTACAAGTTTTCTCCCTTACAGAAGAAAATGGAGAACACTATGGCATTCTCAAAATTTTTTTCCCTTTTACATAAGTTTCTTTATGAATATAGTACCCTAGCTTTATACTTTTACCCATTAATAGTTGCAGGTGCAGTTTCAGCACAAAAATATGACCTGCAAATTGTTTTATAATCTAATGAGAAATAAATTATTTCGCTTGGCTTTAACTACTAACAGAAATTCTGGAAGATGATAATAAATGTTGGTTGTGCCTCACTGCATTATGGACAAGAGTAGTTCTCATTTCCCATGTGAAATCACTTTGCATCTTTTTAGCAGGTACAGTCTGACCCAAGCGCAGGTATGAACAACATCTCAGAGCTCTTCAAGTGGTGCAGAGATGCAAAGATGCAAGGACAATTGAAGGGCAATTTACTACTGAAAGAGGTCACCTGTGGATTATTAATATTCTGAGGAGTAAGAGGTGAGCCAAAAAAAAAAAAAAAAAAAGATGGCATTATTAGAACACAATAATGAGAACACTTAGGAATATAGATAACTTTCATCATATAAAATAGTCCCACAGAAGTCAACAAAGCTTTCTCTGCTTCACTGTTACCAATTCTGACTGCTTGGTGCTCTTTTCATTTTGAATCATTGAGGTTCATGTGAAATGTGTTCACTCTAGAAATACATTACTTAAAAAATATTTTTGTATTTATATTGACACACTATACAGTTATGGTATGAATTTTGCCAGAATGCCAGAGACTAAAATACCTTTTACAAATACACTGACATTGATCATGAACTAATATCTTGCAAACTACTTGTATTTCTCTCACATTCATATTTTTTGTGTATAGGCTTAGCCCTGCAGGCAATCATTTACTTCACTAGCTTTTCCACATAAGGCTTCTTGTGGCAGTCTGAAGGCCTATTCTCACCAAGGATAGCTGTTTGAGCACTTTCCTAAGCTTTCTAAGTAATAATTTCCACTAAAAGGACTTTCACATGGTACTCATAACTAAGAGTAAACTCCTTCATTAAGATGCAGAGACTACCAAAAGGAAGAGTGTCCTAAGCTCTCCTGATAAAGAGCTTTCTTTGGGTCTCTTGTACCAAAAAGAACAGCCACATACATCTGTGATTCTTCTTTGGACAGAAGAGTGCCTCCCAATTAGGCTTCAAAATCCTGGAGATTTGCACCACTCAAACAAGTGCCTTATTGTGTCCAGCTGAAGTAAAGCCTGGCTGTAAATACATGAGCAAGAAGCTGCTGTGAAGTGAATTCCAGAGACCCAGTGAGAGCAATAGTGTTTGTGGAGGCAGACCAACATAGCACAGCTGCATGAGTGGGGAAGACCAGAAGATGACCACACAAAAGGAGAGTCAGAATGCTGGAGGGTGGTAGAAAAATAAGGGTGTGGGGGAAAATACAATGGGAGGAAAAGGAAAGGGGAAAGGAAACAAACTGAAGAAACAGAAGGCAAGGAATGAAGGTAACACCTCTGAAGGTAAAGGCTAACAAAAACCCACAGCAATGGTGGGCTAAGTGTATAAAACAGTCATAGGAAATAGTAAATTACATCTTGGAAAACAAAGAGAAACTTGAAAGGACTTAACAAAAAGCTGAATGATAGACACAAAGCTGTGGGGATGGACAAATCTGTATCATGACCCAGTATTTAGCACTAACGTTTTGTAAGAAAGTTGAAAAAGATTATTGAAGTCTCTGCTGGAAAACAGGTCCAGAGCCAGACCACACAACTACTTAGACTTCTATGCTGCTGCCAAATTTGAAAGGGTGATACGAAGTTACTGTAGCCTCCAGTATTTCATACCTTTCTCTGTAGATTTCCAAAGCAACCCTGACAGGGTTGACTTTTATTCTTAGCTCTTAAAGAGCAATTGTTTTGCCTGATGAATACACTACAAAGAAGGTATTTCCAAAATACGCCTCACTGTGGAAATACTGAATTTCTTTAGGGAACTGCAAAATATCTCTCCTTTGCACAGCAATAATTACAACCCTTGCTCTGTAAACACATAGATGATGCTTTTTGAATTTTCTACTTCATTGTGCTTGAGCAGGGCTCACTGGATGTGTATAGATACAACTGAGAGTAGTTTTAGATTGTGTATTAGGAAAAAAATTATTCTCTAGGAGGGTGTTGAAGCACTAGATGAAGTTGCCAAGAGAAATTGTGGATGTCCTGGGACGATTGAGGGCCTGGTTGGATAGGGATTAAACCAAGCTGGTCTTGTGGAAGGCTTCCCTGCCTATGGCGGGGGAGTTGGAACAAGATGATCTCTAAGGTGCCTTCCAACCCAAGCTATCCTATGATTCTATGATCAATCTTCCCAGTGCCTGTATTCTCTCCTTTATTTAGCGCTTTCTCTGTGCAGAGAACTGGTGAACTCCTCTGGATAATATCAGTATTGTTCTGTTTAGGGTTGCAAGAGACTGGAATGTTAATGGTTAATGATGCAAAATATTCTGCCATTTGTGGAGGCAGAAGGGTGCTTTTGCTGAGGCCAGATTTGCACTCACCACTCAACTGAGGGGAAGGCAGCGAGTTTTTTGTGTGCTGAGGTTTGAGCCAGGTAAGGGAGAAGGCTCGTAAGAAGCAGATCATGCAGAGAACAGATAGTGCTTTTTATCATGCCAGTGCCCGTACCAAACTGGTTCAGTTGTAAAACCCTTCCCCTTCCCCTTCCCCTTCCCCTTCCCCCTGTAAACACATAGATGATGCTTTTTGAATTTTCTACTTCATTGTGCTTGAGCA